>WAAE01041736.1:0-19872 GCA_013400495.1 Nicator chloris | reverse complement strand
GATGGGGCTCTGATCAGCCTGGTAAAGGAGGGTGTCCCTGCCCATGGCAGGGGCTTCGAACTGGATGATCTTTATGGTCTCTTCCAGCCCAGGCCATTTTATGGCTTTTTGATTTTGTGATTTTATGATTAGGCCTGATGACCTGAAAATGCTCTTCAGGATGGTTTGACAAGTCAATGCCACTTGTCTAATCAGTTTTTCTGTTTCATTTATACATTCTGATTACTTGCAGGAATTTTATCCTTGGGCCTTATGAGTGGTTTTTGCCCTTCAAGCGTCAGGTTGTTAGAATTAACACCAGATGCAGTTTTCGCTTCTGTTTCATAAGACCTGTTTTCCAGATAATTTTTGAGGTTCCTGAGCTACCCCAAACTTTGCCACCTGCACAGGTGTACCCATATTTACTTTCATGTGTGACAAAACTTTCTTTAGCAGGTCCTTTTCAATTCTGCTGACAAGTGTAGTCAGAAAAATTAGATGGTTCCCAGATGGCTTTTTTATATAGTGCAGCAAAAACACAAACCTAACTACGGTAGCTGTAGAAAGAGTGCATCAAGAAACTTGCATTTGCAGCCCTGCACCAGAGAGGGAGAGAAATTTGAAGTGTGCTGTGTTGGTGGCCAGGACTTCTATCACCCCCAGCCTGGGTTCAGCTGGACCAGGTACTCATATTTCTCCAAGAGCAGCCCTCCCCCGTGCTATTTAGCACAAAGCACCATCTTGGACCTTTCATGAGAAATGCAAGCCAAATTGTAGGCTGAACTGAAAAAGCATCCATGAGTTTCTGTGATGGCCAAGTAGATGCCCCACCCTCTCCGTCTGGCCCCAGTGGAGCCTGAGCATCCATTTGCTTTCATGTTCTACTGAAACAGTCAAACTGAAGCTGCCAAATGCTGCCAGGAGAAAATCCTTTGGGAAACGGATGCTCAGCTGAATGGGGATCTGTGCAACAGGCAGGGAAAGAAGGTGTAAAGCAGAGGTAGGAGAAAGGCAGGAGGAATAAAGTGTAAGTCATGTTTCAAACTCTTCTTTTGCGAAGCTGGTGATTTTGGTAGTTTCTGAAAACATTTAGAGCAGCAAAGTGCTTCGCAGTTTATTTCATGATATGAACTCAACTAAAAGATCAGCCTATTCACGGGGACTCACTTTAACCACATCTAACTGATATTTTCTGGAGATCACTTTTGTATTCTCTCTGTAGAAAGATTTTACATTGACTTATTTTCAACAATACTCCCTTGTAATGACAAAGATGTCCGTTCCTCCTGTTTCATAAATCAAACACCATTATTTTCTTTCTCACTTGTGCCTGTGAGTCTAATGCTTCAAATGGTCTAATTCTCCTCACAGTGAGACATATAGGCTCCAGGAAATGCATAAAAATGACTAAACCTCGTAATCTTGCAAAGTAGTTCTATTTTTCTTCAAAAACTTTTGCCAACAAAAGCTAAACACAAAATGTCTATACTGACTTTGCCATTACTTAAAGTTGGGAACCATAAATGGAACTTTGTATGAATAGTGATTAATTCATAAGATGTAGTGTATGGTTTGAAGCACAGGTGTCATGGGTTAAAAAAAACTGGAAACCATTCTTTATTGCATGATACTCCAGAAAGGTCTGCATGAATGAATTTATTGTAGATATCAAAGTACCTTGGCTGGAAAAAAGTCTTTACAGCTGTGTTTAGATAGAGTTAAAATAATACTGCCCGTCTGTGTTGTACTTTAATGTAATTTGACCAGTTGGTAAAACTGAAAGTACATTATTAGAAACATATCACTTCTACTGTACAACTTTTCCAGAAGTACCTGGTACTGTTTATGCTGATAAGATATTGCATTAATTTTTCTTCATAAAACTAAAAAAACAATCCCCCTCATTCTCAGTCTCCTTCATAGAATAAGACAGGTCTGTAACTTTTAGTTAGATGTGGATACCTCATTCCTCCTTTTTTTTTTAAATTTTCCATTTTGTTTTCCTTTTACTTGCTGGTAAACTTGGTGGATAAGCATGAAAATATTTTGCCTCCCCCTCAAAAAATTCCCTTCCTACCTAATTTTGAAAAGTGCAGAATTGTTTTAAACAAATTCCTTACAGACTACCTTTCTTTTATGGTCCTGTTGTAGCCCTGTGAGATGTGCATCAAAATCAAGCAGGCTTTGAAAGACACTCTTTCCTTCTCAGCTGCTCTGTTCTGAGAGAGTAAAGCTACTGTACTCTTGTCAGGCTTTGGGGAAATGGTTGAATCACTATTTGAGACTTATGAAAGAAAAGTCTGAAAATGTGTAGAAAATAAGCCTGTACATATTCATGCAGTGTTTATGTGTGGTGGTTTTCTATTGGGACATTTTGTTGTTGGTTTGGTTTGGTTGTTTTTTCCATTTGACTCCGTCAGTGTGGCCTTGTGGTTAGTTCATTTATCTGCAGAATTAGAAAGCAAGTTGTATTTTGGAGAAGTGCAATTTTTATGTCATGGCATGTAAAGTCTAAGAAAATTGAAAAGTACAAATTAGGATTCATTAGTGAAAGATATATTTGTGGCAGTCTTGCAGATTAAGGAAAGTTTGCTGTGTTTTTGTTGGTTACTGGTGTGAAGGCATTCATTAGTCAGCTTGGATATCAGGGTGGCAAACAAAGATACTTCAGGAACTGAAGCAAAATACTCTTGTGTGAAAGAAAGGTATTTGGGTGAAGGTTATTTGTTTCTCAGGGCAGGAAAGTGCATATACAAATTATAAATCTTGGCTGTGCTCCTAACACAAAGATTTTGCAAGATGTATTGCTGTGTGTGTAACCAATGCACAGCCATAGGTAAGTAGGTATGTATGAGCATTTTAGGCAACAGTTATGAGCTGAGTGTATTCATAACAATCCATATAACAAGGGAAGACAAAAAAATAGAAGTTGGCTTCATCAACTAAGGCAGAATAGTAAGTTCAACTAGTACTGCAGTTCATGAAAATATGAAGGGTCAGCATTGATCAGCTTTTCCTATAATACAAGACTATTTTTTTAATGACCTCCATTCAAACTAGAAATTGATAAAGGTCCCTTTGATTATTCTTATTAAAACTTAAAATCAAGTTCTGAAGCCTAAGAACTACTGCCACAGAGGCCATTGGGAGAAGATACTGCTTGAGACATACTTGCCAAAAGCCTACTTTTTAAAAAAAGAATTTCCTGGAATTTCACAAATGCAGTAAGAACATATAGTTAACTTAAAAGTTTAAATTCTTTTATTCTTTTCTGTCTGCTGTGGCTGGGGAATCACAGTCAATCATGCTCTTATTTTTACCTCTGATACAGTTGCTCTTCTTACAATTGTTGTAATTTACTGTAATGCTATTTTATGTAACTAGACAAAAAGGTACCTCTTCATGATCTCACAAATGTGTGCTCATCAGGTTGCCCCTCTTGTCTTAGGAAATATTTTCTTTCTGCAAAAACTTTCTGCTTATTTTTTCTTCCCTGATTTGTCGTTTGCAGCTTATCTCTTTTCAAAGACATGTTCTGTAACAGAATACAGCCAGTTTCTGATGATCTTTTAGGAAATGGAAAAATAAAGGTAGATCAGGCTGAAATGCAGAGGGCTTTGAGAAATGATATAAAGACACACAAAAGTCACAAGCATCAGAAAGGCTATTTCCCTCTCTTCCCCATGAGAATCTTGCCTAAAACAAAATAAGAAAAATCTTACATTTATATTGCTTTTTAACTTGGTCTAAGCTGACAACAGCTATTCTATTTTCAGTTTACCATTAGAGAGCAAAGATATTAATCTATGTTTAGATCCATGGTTTGAATTCATGGTAATTTACAATTCTGGAATAGGCTCACAGGATAACAACCTTTTGAGCTGACATCCAGATGTGGGATCTTGGCAGGTATCAGGACAACAAGACCAGATTTTCTGGCTTCCTCCAATTCTTATGGTTTTTACTTCAAAATAACTTACATTCCACTATTATATCCTGTGTAAGGCTGTAGCAAGTGTAGTATGGGGTCAGGAGCCTGCAGTACCCTGCCTATGTTATTTCTTGTGTGTTCCTTATCCTCAGGTGTTTCCAAGGGAGAATTAAGTTGACAGGACTGCAGGGAATGTTTTTTCAGTACCAGGGTTATTCTTAAGTATACTGATGGCTTTTTGTAATCTCTTTACTGTGGAACATACCCGGTGTGTCCCTGAGCTGCTCTTCTGTGTTTGGTGAATTCACCCAAGGACCATGATAAATTTTAATAGAGTTGTTGCTTTTAATGAATGTCCAAATGCATGAGTAAGGATTGCATTTTCAGGACTTTAGATTTGTGCAATTTCTATCAGTAAAGATCCACTTTAGCCTGGTGTCTCCTAACACGATATTAGCAATTTGAAAAAGTAAGGAACGTAAAATCTGGAGATTATTAACAGGAAAGATGTTTTGAACAGAAGTAAAAAAGTCACACATTTCCACTAGCACTAATTACTAGTAAAATATTGTTAGAGATAAAGTCTAATTTTAAATTCTGGGTGCAGAATAATTGTCTTGTTGTTTTAGGGGAAAAGAGACAAAGTGCATCTATAAAATCCAACAGTAAATGTTTTCCTGTGCTGCCTCATTGATTCATAATGTCTTGCTGTGCATCCTTTATGATTAGGGGTTTACCAACTGTGTGGGTCACAGAATTATTCTCGGCTTTAGTTAATTCCTCTCTGCTGAGGGCAGCGGGTGTGCTGTACAGCAAATATCCTTGGGCTCTTCAACTCTGAGAGATTTCTACAACAGCTTTGTATGTTCACATTATAGTCTTTAGCAAAACACAATCAGCATATCTGCTGGGGAATTCAGTCTTACTTTTTTGTGTGATTCCACTACGTCTTGAAACTTCTGACTGCACCATAAAAAATATTAGGTGAAGGGTAGCTGAAGACATCAGCAGCTGTTTGTGGTTCTGTTGGATCTTTCCCCTCAGAGAACTGTTAGAGGGAGTTAACTTTGGACTGTGTAGTGAGCTCACTGGTAGAATGCTACTGCTAAAATCATCAGCAATAAAGAGGCCAAATTCACAAACCCCATATTGTTAACAGGCCATTAAAGCTGACAGGAGCCATATTTAAATGTTTGCCTCAGCTGTTTCAGACTCTCTATAAGTGAATGACACCCTGGGTTGATTTAGGCTGCTGTTGTACAAATCTAATTTAATCTTAGCCTTTCACTTTCCAGGTCCCTTTCTCTTTCCATTCCTGCTGCTACCTAGACTATTGCCACCACGATGGAATACTGTTGCTGTGTTAATTATCTAGTGGTTTGGGGTTTTTGGTTTTTGTTGGGTTTTTTTGTGACACCTGACTGAACTGTTCCATGAAAATTGTCTGTTTTAAAAATAACCAATCAATCACTCTCCCTTCTTTGGGACAGACTACGCATTCTGCACTGCTTTTTTCTGAAACCATAAAGTAGTTGCTTCCTTTTCTGTGTTTTTGAATGTAAAAGATTCTTGCTAAGGCATGATGCAGATCTGGATAATAAAATGTAACTTGTTCTCTTATGTGCAACAACTCTCTTGTCATACGGCACACGTGCACTCAAGGTTCATGCTGTTCTCCATCAGGGATTTATGTAGTACTGAAAATTATAATTATGGATTCTATGGTATTTTAGTTAATTTTCCTGGAGGCAGACGTTAAATGTCTATTTATCGTTTAGCTTGAGATATCAGATCATGTTGGTGCAGCGTTAATACAGCATCACTAACACTGGTCATCCCAGTTATTGGTTTGCCAAAAAGAAGAGGAAAGCTGTTACAGTTTGATAACTTCTCTCTTTCCCCACTGGCGTTGCATCATCTGATGCCAGTCGCCTCTCTTCACATGGGGCTGCTGCCTACATACATAAATATCTATTTTATTAGTCTTATGGAAATTATCAAGGGCGTAATAAGAATTTGAAAACATAAGTGTAACTCAACTAAATGTTTTGATAGAAACTGAACAGGAAAATTAGTTCCTTCAGTGACAAAATTTTGGTTTGATTTTGGTTGAGATCGTAGAAGATTACTGTACTTTACGGTGTGTAAGGTGTTTAGAAACAATGTGTTTTGATCAGACAGAGGAGGAAAACAAAGATATCAAAAAAAAGAAAACAAAGACATCAACAGCAACAAAAAAAAGGTAAAAAAATAAAAAAAACCCAAATCAGAAAACTCTTACAACAAACTTTTTGATACTTAAACATACTTACAACAAATCTTTTATACTTATAACCAATAGCAAAGAATTGCCCTTCTCAAGGAAAAGTTATGACACTTGTGGTTCATGTTGTCTCAGCCTATCGAAATGTACGTATGAGCAAGCTTCTTTTTAGAGCTGTATTTGACTTTAACACTGAAGATAATTCTTTTATTAATTATTATTCTATCTTATGTTGGCTAAATGATTACCTTGTTTCTTATGCTAGTTAATCTGTATGCTCAGTGTTTCTCTTCTTTTGAGTTGCTGGGTTTCTTGAGTCAGTGGTCCATGAGTTGGTGGCCACAATCTGCCCCTGCCAGAATTACCTTTTACCCAGACAGAGCTGATTTCAGCACAGTTGCTGAGTTGGCTTTGTTAGTTTCCTCATTGTCTTGGGAGTTCTGCCAAATGACCTTGTGGCCTGTAAATTCTGCGTTCTGTGTGTTCCACTATCAGTGGTACATACTTGTCCCCAAGGAGAGGTTTGTCAACCTCCCCCTAGGCCTGAGATCGCTGAATCATGTCCAGCCCTAAACCTTAACAAGGAAATTCTATTGATATGTTGTTTATCTTTCTAATACCTGGACATTCAATCCCTGCTGAGACTGGGACAGAGTGGGAAGGGGAGGGTGCTGCCTCTCCTGAAGGTCTTCCAACACAGCCACATCGCTCACCATGGGCTGAGGGCGGCTGCCTCAGCCATTACCAGGGTTTTGCTGTTACTGGAGACGAGCTCTGACCAGTTTGCTGACAATGTTCCCAAGGCAAGGCTGCTCAGTGGGAAATATGGGACAATGCCCCTCTTTCTTCCTACTCTTAATCCTGTCTTCCTAAGGTGACTGTTCTGCAAGTTGATGCAATTGTGTTTGACAAGCGTGGATTGTGGTGAAGTAAATAGAAGTTATCTTATGCTTTTCTTTGGCCCCCTCTGCTTTTTTTTTTTTTTTGTTTTCTTCTGCTGTACTGGTCTGTGGGACACTAGTCTGGCTATTAACTAGAACATTTTATCCTAGAGCATCTTCAGACTAGAGCAGAGGGGCTGTTGGCAACTCCAGCTGAGGCTGCATCTGGTCCAGGCTTCTCTCCTGCCATGAAGCAATTTAAGTGGCTTCCTGTGAGTCATTACCCGAGGTGAATCGATATGTACTTCTGTGAGTGTTAGAATTAATGAAGATTGGTCTCTGAAGGATTTGTGTCTTATGACTACATCCTCTGATGTCTACTGGAGCACAAACACCAAATGAAACTTGTGCAATTTAGGTCCTGAAAACCTCTTTCTGTGCAGATTTTTTTCCTAAGGATCACTGCATGTTTTAGCTTTTCCTTTACTGGAGGCCTCTTTTTTTTTTCCAGTTTTCTAGTTCCGTGAACCTTAAGGATATAATGGCATTGGAGATTTTTATCCTCCTGTTTAATGTGTTTGAAACTGGCTAGTAGGTTGAAAGATAACTGGGGAATGGAATGGCAAATTCTCACATGCAGACATAGTGTAATTAAATGAGATTTGCTTCTTCAAAAAGCCAGGTTAGAAAGAGGCGAGACAGGTTTCCTGCAGAAAGATTGCCTAGACTGTGAGGACCAGAGGGCTGGGGTACAAAGCTGTTTGTAAATGGAAGCTACACTCAAACAAACAAGTATGCTTTAACTCTGCACAGCCCAAGATTTCATTGACAGAGCAGATTTGGAAAGGCGGGGGCTTATTACTAAAGCTTTACTGATGAGCTTGGGACACTCTGAACTTAATATTTAATGTACTCATAACTGGCAGTTGCAGCTCAGGAAAGAGCCCTTGGAGTTGTCATGATTGCTTTCATAGTTCTCTGAAATCCATTAGCTCATTTTGAAGCAGAGGCCAAAACCAGGTTTTTAAAAATATAGAAATCTTGACCATGATCAGGAAAGATTTTAAACATAGAATGGGCTGCATTATTTTGCTGTTGTGTAAGATCTTCATGCACTTGCATCTTGAGTACTGTGGGCAGTGTTGGCCTCCTGACCCAAAGGAAGATAAAGTACCACTTCAGAAGGAACAGAGGGAAGGGCAGCTAAAATGATAAAGTGGATGAAACAGACTGAGGAGGGACTTACAAAGATCCAGGTTTCTTCTGTTTGGAACAAATTTTGAGGTGTGAGGTCACCAAACAATACGCTGTCACAAAGGCAACACATACAAGTTATTGGAAGCGTCATTCATCAACTTCAAATTGCAAGAATTGAAGGACACTAGACAAAAATAGCAGTAGATGAATTTCAAGCACTCAGAAGAAAGTATTTTGCACTGAAGGTTGCAATCTTTTCACATTTACTAGTAGAGGAAACAGTGGAGATGGATAGTATCAACAGGTTCAAGAAAGTTGCTTGAATTTATGATGCAGCAGCTCCATAGATGGATAGTAGCACAGGTGAGGTTAGTCCTGTCCACCATTTCTAATTCATGTAGTGTGGAGGCTGGAGGAGGGAATAGGTTGTAGAAAATGTACCTCTTTCTGCTCTGTTGCAGAGGCAACAGTGGGCTTGATGAACCATTGTTGTGAACTGTTGGGACATTCCTTAAATTCTTGTAGTGTACTGAGCTCATGTGTAAGGCAAAAACTAGACAGCAGATTTGATGGTGTGTGAAGCAACAATTAAATTCCCTAGTTTTATCTGGTCTGTGTCAGTTGACCCTAAATGTCAGTCTGGGATGATCATTAAGCCAAGAGGCAACAAGTGAAACTGTGTCAGGATTATTGCTTGAAGAATAGATTATAGATTTTTTTCTCAGTCTGCATTTGCATATTTTTCAGAGCTGCATGTTGAGCTGTGGTTGATGATGGAATTAAGTGCAGGAGACAAATGTTGGTGACAATTTTCTTTTACAGTGAAACCTGTGAATTTGCTTAAACAAACACTGTTATTTGGATTTTCTTCTTTGACAATGAAACACCCCCTTTTTCATCACTGACGTAGGATTGTTTAGTTATATGATGAAGTATATAGAGTAAAGTGAGTAATTTGAGAGAGATGAGATCATTTTACTCTTACACTGGTAAGAAAAATTAGCACAATGCATTTTGTGTGTGTAATCGTAACGCTTTCACCTCAAAGTAAAAATGCCTGATAGTTTGAAGGTAGCAACTATTTCTGAAGCAACCCTTGAAGGAGTTCCTGATCGGTATTGCAAGAAGTAGCAACAAAATAAGAATTAATTAATTTCTAATCCCAGTGGTGAAATAAAAGAACAAAATAAATTTTAAAAAAATCTGTTTTCTTACATTATGGCTCTCAAGGTGGTTTAATTTTTTCAAAGACAGCAAGGACAACAACAGAAAAAACCTTATTTGTGTATGCTGTACATTGCAAAGTGTTGCTTTCACTGTCTTACATCATGCTAATTATTTTATGTTTTTTTATCGAAATGAATTTTTCATCATCTTCAGTGGCCACATTGAAGGTGCATTTGAAATAACACAAAAGACTAAAATACGTTGGACATGTCAGTGGGTGCAAGTCTGTAAGTATTTGTTGGCTGGTTCTTTGAGCATTCTTTGGGCTCAAGAAAGTCTTTCGCTTTCTTACATAACCAGGTACTTTACACATGTTGAGGATTTTTTATCCTACTCAGTGAAACTTTACATGCAGTAAATTAAGTCTTGGAGAAACATGTTTCACAAACAGCTGTTCTCTCTGCAAATGTTAGTCCTCCAACTGTTCTTTGCTATCCATCAGTCCATTTTAGGGCCAGACTAGGCTGGCTCTACACTGACTGGTTTTTAATGCTTTGAGTCATTCATTATAATGGGATGTTGCTAAGGTAAATAACGATACAGATCAGAAAGGAAGCATATGGTTATTGCTCTGTTTTCATTTTTTTAATGTACGTGTCTCGTGGAAGAAGTAAAGAATATGAACAAAGAGACTGAGATGTGGAAATACAAGAAAAATCTGTATAAAACATGCTTCAGAAAATAATTGAAAGGGAGAAAGGGAAGGGAAATAATTTAATTATGACAAGGTATTTTCAAATATTTCTGGTCAAAGAACCTGCAAATCTAGGGGTACCATGAAGAGTAAGTGGCTAACCTTGTCTCTGAGATGACATACAACAAAATAGGACAAAAAGAGAGCATTAACAGGCAGAGGGCAAAGAAGACTGAGGACTGAGAGCTGAGAGGGCTTCAGCTATGGAGGGGACAGTGCCAAGCACTGGTTCTTACTGCTAGACCAGCCTAAAAGTCTGTAAAGAACAGGCAGCTCCTTACTTTCCTTGAGATACCATATTGGATCATATTGGATCCTGGCATGCCTGTTGCCATCATGATTTTCCTTAAATTCAGGTGTTTTGCATGAGATACAGCCTGTAGATCTGGTCCAAAGTGTGCAGAGATGACTAGTGCGGTGGCAGACGCTGGACAGCCTGTCCCTGGCTTGGCAGTGGTGTTGATAGGTGGAAGATGAGCTGCCCCAGCCAGGCAGCAAGTCAGGAAAAAAGGATTAGTGAACTACCAGTTTCATTCCACCAAAACAAACATGTTTACTGTCAAGGCCAAACTTCTTTTGCTGCAGATATTTACATCAGCAGTGAGAATCCATCTTCTCTACTGAGTCCTTGTGTGACTAGTGCAGGGGCTGTCCCTCTGTCCCTCTCCTGTTGTGAGTATTGCAGTGTGGGTGGGCAAGCACAGCAGGAGACTTGAATGGTCCATTTAAATGTCACCTAAGGTTTTCAGATGTCTTTCCTTGCATTGAGGGGTGTGGGGAGCTGTGGCCAGGCCGAGGGATATTCATGGTGGTGATTTCAATGAGAAGTGTGTGTGCTCCAGGCTGGTTCTATGGGGCTGTTGTGCTGTCTTGTGAGGGCCTGGGAGGGGTCCTCTGTGGGACACCAAATCCTAAGGGTTTCCTCCTCTTGGTGAGTTATTCAGAAATGTGCTCTACTTTTGCCAGGCTGGCAAACTCTGCTACATAGAGGACAGGATAGATCTTGATGAAGAAGGATTGCAGCAGGGAAAGAAAATCATGTTCTCTGCCAAGTGTATCCAAATCAAGTGGATGACTTTTTGTAGAGTTAATGGTCTCACTGAGACTACTGCTGGCAGGCAGAAAGCAGAACTTCAGTTTGGGTCCCTTAGGATGTGATGAGTGAGGAGTAGGAAAAGCAACCGCACAAACGGCAGGCAGCAAAGTAAATGAAGAGCCATGCTGGACATTGCTCTGGCAGCTTATGGAAAATAGCAGGAAAATACATACAGTCAGTAACCACAAAAAGATGTGAAATAGATGAGGCCGGAACACAGATAAGGAGGCTAAAAAATATTAAAAAATAATTTTGGTTGAGTGACTTGACTGTACAACATTTTAGATTTCTCAGCTGATTAATAAGAAGCAGAAAAACAGAATTTGAAAGTATAAAAGGTCTGCCTAATGGTGAAAGGAAGCAGAGGCACAGACATATGGATTGAGGTGGGGTTAATAGGGGCTAAATTAGAAACAGTAGAACATGTTCCCAAAATGAGTAAGGAAAAAGAATTGGTAGAGGGTGAGACAGTAACAGTGAGAGTGAGAAAACAAGAACACTAATTTAGTAGTTTAATGCTGAAAAGCAGATTGATGATATGAACTGGATTACAATTAGCAGTGTTGTAATTAATGAAGCCTTGTTCAGTAAGTAAAGCTTCTAATTCGAACTTCCAATAGCATTAACAATTTATTTTCCTATCATGGTATTTTTAGTAAGTATTTAGTTTGTATTTAATGCACCATTAATGTACAGCAAGTGTCAGAAAAAGCAAAACACTGTCTTTCTGGAAGTTAAAGAGATTTTCGTGCTTCTCCTTTGATTGCTGTTGGCCTTCTCTCTTCAGTCTTACAAGCCTTAAAACATCTGATTAGATGTATCCTTCATGGCCTGAAGGTCTGCAGGCTGCCATATGTATTTGTTACCGAGAATAGTCCTCTGTCTCTATATGTTCCCATGCTCCTATCAAAAGGGAAATTTCAGGCATGCTAAGTACAACTTTACAGTTTCCCATGGGGGCATATTATCTCTAGGTAAGAAAGGATTTTATCACAGAAGCAATAGAAATTAGGACATGGGGTTGTTTTACATGTAATATAAACCAGTTGAATTATTTATTAATTTACTTGTACAGATCAAGTAAAAAGGCAAAATTATTTCTTCCACTACTCATTTCACAGAAAAAATAAATTTCTTTGTGAATCAGTGCATCCAGACATCCAGAAGAACTAAAGTTATAATCTAAACCACAAATAATGTACAGGTTCCTGAATTCTATTGAATTCAGTTAATTTTATATAAACTGGAAAAATAAAGTTTTAAAGTAATTCCTCTTCATGATAAATTTGCTGCTGAATGTCAAACAGTGTTGCTTTGCTCAGACATTGCATTGGCTGTATGTGTGTTTTGGGGCAGACATGAAAAATTTTATCTTTTTTTTGTTTGGATTGCTTTCGTGGCTACCACCAAAACTTATCCAAATTATCTATTTTTCTGTCATCAGTTTTAAAGGCAGTGAAGCTAACCTGAGTCCTGATATTTTGTGTAATATGAATCTGCATTTTGCAGAACTCTGGCACATCTGATGCATGTGTCTGTTCACTTACACAGTTACCTCGGCATTGAAATGAGGTGAAGGTTTTATGTACATGAAAACGCATACAGATGAATTTTTTTTGCTCCAAAAAGCAGTGATGGGTGTTAGGCAGGCTAGTGAAACAGAACTGTTGCCAGAACATATTCCCATGTGAGTCTTTAGGCAACTGATATGGACATTATCTATCATTGTGTCCCATGTAGCATGAACATATTGCTGATATTTATAAAAGAGGTATCTGGAAAAATCGTAATTTTTGCTTCCACTTTTGGGTGAAATTCAAATGTAGAACATTAAAAACTATGAAATCCTAGCTGCTATTCAGACTCTAAAAGTTTAAAGAACCTCTAGTGCATTGGAGGTTTGAGAGAAATTATATCTTAGCTCTCTTTGTTCATGTAAGCAGTTCAGGATTGGAGGAGAGAAGGAGAAATAGAAAAAGATGGGAAAGGGAAACATGATGTGTATGTCCAAGTTAATACTGACTGTTGAAATGTTCTTTACCCATGTTATTCTTTTGAGGCTTGAACTTTAAGTTTCAAAGTAAAATAAGCATGTATTTCAGTCTAAAAATTTGCTGAGAACGTGGAATGTAAAACACAGAAAGAAGGCCATGAGCTCTATGCACTTTCCTTTGGAAGAAACCGCTAAGGTGAAAAACCAAATAGAGAATGCACAGAATGGACAAGCAATAACCCTGATCCAGTGTGCTGCAGGTATCTTCCCCATTCACTTCCCTGTCAAGCAATAGGGGAAAGAAAAACTCACATGAATTCTGCTGCCACTGTTCAGCTGTAGCCATCAGGGAAAGTGTTAGGAACAGGACTCTGGTCTGTGTATCCACACTGGGGACTGCTGTATGTGTTATTTCACCTCCTCTTTCTCCAGTCTTTGCTCAGCCAACAGAACAGTTTTCAAGATGCTGTGAATTGGGTGCCCAGCAGCAAGCAGGCCACTTACTGTGCTGCAAAATGGAGCTTCAGGAAGGGAAGAGTACTGATGGTAGACATGACTAAAATGAAAGCTAAGAGATAAAATCCAGGAAAGATGATTGTGTATTTCTAGAGTTGCGTATAAAAAAGGCAGTACATTTATCTAACTATGATTTGCATTCAATGGATCCTGTTTTAGGGGCTGATTAATGAAGCACATAACGTTGGAAGGAGTATTATGGATCTCTTGTCACTGAAATGTTGTGACAGGTTGTATTGGCTTTCTGTATGTGGCAATAAAAATAGGAAACAAAATACCCTCTATAAACGAAGGAGATGTCTTGCACTAATCGTCACTGCTTTTGAAATGGTGTTTGGTAAGCCTAGGAAGTCAGAAGCATTCCTAAATAGTCTCTCAGAAGAAACGAGCTTGGATAAAATTTCTTGAGGATTTCCGTAAGTTATATAGGCATTCATAATTTATATTTCTTAAAGTTACTTTACTGGTAGGTTTTCAGCACTTCTTTGGTTGAGAAGCAACAGATAGTACTGTTGTGGTTTAAGCTTAACAAGAAATGCTTTTGTTAAGATGTCTGGGCTCAACTGACCCCAAGAAGAAAACATGCTATGATGTAATGAAATGACTGCTTTTAAATTCTTACTGGCTGAATTCTCTAGGCTAGAAGCGCAGGGTATTTTATGTGTCTCTGGAACAGTGCTTTTATTTATATTAATGATTATTTTATAGAAATATAATGTAGTTCAACCAGAACTACTTCAAATTCTATCTGAAATAAAAACTAATTTACATGGTAAGCTTGGGAGCCTTCTAAACAGCAAAACATGAAAGGAAAGTCTGTATTCCTTTATCCTCCTTTTACTCAGTGATTAGCTCAATCACCTGGGGTATGGAAGGACTGCCTGAGGTGATCTGCAGTTATATTAGAGTGCAGCAGCTGGTGGTTTCAGCAATTTCCCTTGGTTAAATAAGCTAAAATGGGTATTAAGTGCCAGGAGTTGAAGACCCAGGAGTATATTTTGGAGCTCAGCAGAAGTAAGGAGCCCAAGGTAGAGGTTATAAGGTACATGAAGGCACTCTGAAATCTGTGCTTAGTGGAGACTAGGAAACAGCAGTCCCATTTCTCCTTTGGAGTCTTCTGGTCAGAGGCAGTGGCACCGACCTTGTGGATCCAGTGCCCTTAGAGCTGAGCCCGATTTCATTTACGCATTGCTCTGGGTGAAACAAAATGCTTCGTTGTTATTATTGTCAGGGTTTGTCAAAGAAATAATTTAGATTTACAGTTTGGACCTAACCAAACTGAGGTGTGTATAACTTCTGTGCAGGCTGGTGCTTGTTGAAGCACCCGTTGCATCAGTTCAGTCACTGAATCCCACAGCAAAGTGTTGTTTTCAAGCTGGTTTTTGGTGCTTGCTGGTGAGTCACCCCTTGCAGCCCTCACTGCCAGGATCAACCTCCAGCTCTCCATCCTTGGCTTTGTAGTCCATTTTCCCACACCTTCTGGAACAGGGGCTAACCGAGCAGGGTTAACTTGAATGTGACCGTGCTAACTTTTGAGGTGAATTCTTGTAATGCAGCAGTGACTTGAGGATTTTGCTTTTCAGTAAAAAAAATTGATACAATTATTTACAATATATTTTATCAGTACACTTATACCTGATGACTATTTAGAATAACAAAATAATATAATCATTGCTTCATGTTTTTGTAGCCAGGTTCAGGTTTTACAGTATTACAGAAAGAATGTAAACAAAGCCCTACCTTATGCTTGTAACTTTTCTGTTTGGGTGTGAGTGAGAGGAACCTTGGGAAAATTGGTATTGGCACAGATACCTTAACTTAGAGGTATAAAGCCTGCAAGGTATGAAATGGATACATTTTCGCTCTGTAATTAATTTTGGTCCCAAACCTGTGAATTCTCCCATTAAAACTCCATAAATAACTGACCCAAGTAATATGTAAAATTGAGTAAGTTCATTTCTCTATGATGACATTGATTTTAGCAGCTTTTTGACATTAAGAAGCTGTACGAATTAAAACCAAAGGGCCTTGCACTCCATCTTCTCTGCTTTCTTGCCAAATTTTTGTGTGGTTTTTAAGTGAAACAAACAAACTTGTAATTTGATTGCAAAATATACGAAAAGTAGATGTGATTTTAGAAGAAACGTTAAAAAAAAAATCTCTGTTTTGGAGCAATAATACATAACACGATTAAAAGCCATGGACATTAAAGGATAGATTTTCACAGACTTTTTCAGGCTTTTGGTGAGACCCTTGTGTTGATTGTTAATCTGTGCAGAAATGCAAAGGGTAAAATGATTCTTTCCTCAACATGCGCAAAATGAGGAATGAGTATTAAAATGCATGGTGTCACCCCTGTAACTGTTCTCAGGTGTCACATACACTTCCTTGTCAATAAGGAGATGTGACACACAACGCAACATTTAAATGGTGCTATGCAACCTTAAACAGCACCAGAACTGCATTTCCTGTTCCTCATTATATTTTAATTAAATATTGATGGACAGTTTGTTTACATCAGGATTTTATTCTGTCAAAAGTAATGCCAGCCTATGACTATTGTTAATGAAATGGCTGGAGCAGCAAGTTGGTGATTAGTGTCAATTTCTCTGTTGACCCAAGAAACATGATATAAATAAATTAATTTGTACTTGTCAGTTGAACTGCTTTGCGGGGCTGGAATAGATTTTGTTTAGCTAAAGCTAGTTGAATAACCCTGAAGCATTTTACTGCATGTAGCTTATGTACTTATGAACCTTATGTGTGTTGTAATGACTTGTGTGAACTGCGCCATATAGACAGTGCATAAAAGAAAAAACCAAAATCTGTAAACATTATGCAATGCATAGTTTTAGGTACAAGTCTGAGCCCAGAAACACTGCTTTTGATGTTCTTAATTGCCCTCCTGTCTACAGGTTACGCTGCATGTTTTAGTTTTTCTCTGACCACCTAATGCATTCCTAACTTTGATGAGATTTGTATCTCGGTTTTTAAATTACTGAATGAAATAGAAATAAAAAAACACCTAAAATATATTACAGAAAATACAACTCTACTAGCAGTTGGAACTGTCTATCCTATATTTTTTCTCATACCTAGTTCTCATCATAATTTTGCAGGAAATAAATCCATATATTGATTTAAGTGGTAGCCCAGCAGAACTTGAAATGCATGATAAAGAGAGAAATCCAAAGCAAACCAGAAGAAACTCTAAAAACACAAAATTGTTATAAAAAGAAGCATTTATCCTGGGTAGATGAAAGTAGTGATATAACTGAGAGTTTGTAATGCAGAATATCATTCAACTACCTCTATGACGACATTGCAGATATTGTTGTACATGGAAATATTTGTGTTGATTGTGTGCTGGGCTAATTAAACATCTTGTTCTATATTACAAAATATACAGTAAACAATGATGAAAGAAAGATGAAGTTTTGAAACAGAAACCCCACTTTCAGTTTGTTGAAGAATTATTTTCTCAGCTAGCAAGGGAAACAATGCATCAACCATAATTCTCATAATCATCAATGAAGTTACTTAAGAAACATTGTTTCTCAGCTAGCAAGGGAAACAATGCATCAACCATAATTCTCATAATCATCAATGAAGTTACTTAAGAAACAATTGCCTGTCCTTAAAATAGCTTCTAAGCTATAGAAGAACAGCTTCTAACAAGCTAAGTCACCTTTACAGTTTAGTCTTTGCTCTTGAGTAATGTAATCCTATTGAGCTGGCTAGATGCTAATGGATTCCTTAGATGTCAGAGACGTGCTGTTGATTGGCATGGCAGGATGGGCAACCAAGAAGATTGCAAAGAGCTTCTCTGATACAGGAAGGTCCTTTGATACTTCATGTAAGAAGCAGAAGAAAAAATGAGAATGTTGGAGAGATTTTATGGGGTTTTGGATTTTTTAGCGTTTTGTTGTGTTTTGGGGTTATTTTAAGCAAGGAAAGTAAATGGAAGTAGAAGGTAAATTGAGAAGAGTGTATGCTAGAGAATTTGAAAGAAGGGTATTAATAAATTGCTGTTATTATCACACACTGATACTGGTTGAAAAGGACCTATAAAGATCCTATTTGAGGATCCAATCTTCAAACAAGGAAAAACTAAGGTGAGGTTGATTTTTAATAGCTTTGTCTAGCTGGGGTTTCAGTATCTCTAGGGATGGATATCTCACAGCACCTCTGAGCAAGTGTGCCAGTGTGTACCTAACTTCACGGTTAGTTTCTTAATGCTTGATGACTTGTGTCTGGCTCTTCTTGGATGCTGTTTGCTCCCACTCATCCTAGTGACCATCTGTCAGGCTGGCTTCAACATGTCAATGGCTTTCTTGTCCTGGGGATGCCAAAACTGGACATGGGACCCCTGGTGCAGTCTCAGGGGTGTTGACTAGAAGGGAATAATCCCTTCTCTTGCCATTTGGTTGCTAATGCAGCCTTGTCCATATTTGGCCCTCTTCAGCACAAGGGCATATTGCTAACTTAGCTTCAACATGTGAACTTTTCTGCAAAGCACTTCCTTAGCCAGCAGATGCCCAAGCTGAGGGTTTTTCTCTCTTGACTGCACGATTTTTGCTTTCCCATTGGTGTATTGCTGCTGAGCTTTTTAAGGCTAATGTCAGCCCTATATCCAGCCTTGAGGTGTGACAAAAGAACAGCACTGCCCTCAAGGCTGGTGATCAGTCCCCTGAGTTTAGTATCTTTTGATGGATAAACCCATTTACACATATGGTTGATGACTCAGGCTTACCTGGATGCTCAGTTATTTCTCCTGTCTTAGCCTTAGAGCTGTGTATTAAAAATGTCTCATTTTTTTACTCTGTGTGATGAACCAAAAAAACCCCACAACAAACCACAAATCCCCACCACTTTGTTCTTAATGTTCTTCATTAAGCTTCATCTGTGAAAATCTACAGTGACTTTCTTTAGGTGTCTCCTTTCCTGCCCATGAGAGTAGAGATGCGAGGCTTAGGAGAAATAATACTTATTATTTAGATAACTGGACTGTTTTTCAAGTGATGGAAAGGCAAACATGATAAGGTTGTGCAGGATTTTGAACTGAAAAGAGGAAAAAAGCCTGAAACTTTTTATTGTGGGATTCACTATATCCTTTTCAATGGCATCTCACCTCTGGTTTCAGAAAGGGGAAACAAAATGGTGGGTACACTGAGCCCTGCCTGCTACATGATGTGTTTGTGCCCGTCAACCATCACTTGGAATAAGTCTTGTGAGATAAATTCAGTCATGGTTTGTTTGGATTTGGGTTTGCTTTTTTCTTTTGTCAGTGAGCTCTCAATAAATACAAAGGGCTATTTTCACCCTTTCTAATTGAAGTATTGTGTTTGCTTTAGTGGGCTTATGATGCTGCTGCTCTTAGGGTACTGGCAGTGGAACTCAGTGGCTGTGCTGGCCTCTGCCAGTTTCTTTGGTTTGTTCAGGAGAGAAGGAACTAGTCATTTGTTAGTAGGAAAATGTACAGTTTTTCTTGTCTGACACTTGTTTTCCTTCCCTTTTCTGACAACCGCTTGCTTCAAGCAAACTAAACTAGGTTATCTCCCACCTCCTGTTTAAACTGCTCATGCTAACATGCCTGACTGCCTGCAGCTGGTTAGAGGATGCCCACAGGAACCTCGCTGCTGGCAGTGTCATGGTGTGGCTGACACAAACCTTTATATCATGGCCAAAATGGGTCTCTGCTGCCCAGCCACCAGCAAGTGCTCCCTTCGCTTTTAGGTCTGTCACTGCAGTTGCTGCAGTCCTTACACCAGTGGTAACTTCGCCTCTCCTGCTGAAGCTGTTGATATGTGAGCCAGTGAAATTGAATCAGATGTGGCAGCATGGGCTTCACTGTTGGTTTTTACTGCAGTACAGGTGTTCCTTCCATGTAGTGCATGCACCTTCTGAATTAAGCCCAAAACAACCTGATTTGTAGATCTGAGCTTTCTCCCAGTTTGATAGGAAGAGATAACTTTTCAACCAACCTTCTCACTGTCCCTTTTGAACCATATGGCCACTGCCCCTGACGGGGCTGCTGTAGATTAGTGTTGCCTAGTGCACATTTGCCTCTAAGTTTTTATTAATTTTTTTTTTTT
>WAAE01041705.1:0-18511 GCA_013400495.1 Nicator chloris | reverse complement strand
TGGGGAGTCCACAACCTCTCTGAAGACTGCATTTGAATTTGACAATACATTGATACAGAAGCACAGATCACCCTTTTTAGAACAATGTACAATATTCAAACCCCTTAAACCTGACTTTGTCAAAATAATGTTACTCCATGATCCAAATTATGCCTTTGAATAAAAATAAGCCTTTATGTTTTTTTTTGTTTTTTGTTTTTTGGGTTTTTTTTGGCAAGGAGAATCCCAGCATGTGATTACCAAATCTGAAAAACAACCCAAATATCATGTATTTTCACCTTGTCATTCTACAAAACAGGACAAAATGAAGTCTATTTTACACTGGAAAGGCTGGATGAGATTATTTAACATTATGAAAGAAGCTGACTTCCCCAAACCTTAATCACCCACAGCTTTTCTTTCTAGATTAAAAACCACTATCACTTCTATTCAGAGCCCCTATTTAAAAACAGAGGTATTTATATCCTGCTTGTAGATGTTTTCCTCAGTGGCAAAGCAATCCAAGCAGTTCTTTCATGTTTCACTGTTCCAGTTCTTTCTCGAAATCTACTCTTGGAATTGTGTAGTGGATCGAACCAGAGGACTGTGCAAAAAATTAGAAATGGGGTATTTTACAGTCATTTAATTTATCACAGCACTATACATACAAGTACACAACATCATAAGTTCAACAGATTAAACTACTCAGGAAAAATAGAGGGCTACTGTTCTGCTTTAGCTCTGCAAGAACCTCGAGAAGACATGCAGCTGTAAAATGTCTGTATTTTGGAGTAGCTGGATATTGCTTTATTTTATGACTCAATTTGACTAAAATCTCATTCTTCTTGTGCTGTGAAAGGCAAATTTTACAAGTGACAGCACCCAAGGTCATCACCGTGTTCATGCAATCCTGAAGGCATGAACTCTAATAACCTATAGCAGAAGATTCTAAGAGCAAATACAAGTCCTAAACGTATCTATAGGTTGAGATTATCCCACGTAATTTGCAATGAACAGAAGTCCTTACCTCTGCTAACACACTCATTATCTACTTTTCATTTGCCTCATGTTTTAGAGAGAGGAGTGAATACTGCTCTAGCGCCATGCTAGCATCAGCAAATCCATTTTGAACTCTCAGTCTGTTCTCCTTATTTGGGTTTATATTAGCAGGGAATCCCTCTCCAGCTGGCCAGCTTAATGCTTTTGTCGACTGCAGCAATAAGCATGAGCAAACTTTTGTCAGAATGTTTTCCCTCTCACACCTCCTCTGAGGCAGACACAATGCATTGAAGCACACCAGTGTTTGCCTCTCTCTACATCTTCATGCCAAGATGACCTGTTTGCTGTTCCTGCACTCTGAAATGTCACAAAACCACGTGACTGCTCCTGCTGTGCCCCATCCATGCTAACAAGTGGGATCTCATAGCACCAGCTTAGTGGCACATTAACATAGCAGAAGTACTGGAGAAGCAACCAGACATCTGTCCAAAATGCACTGCAGAGACATATCCTAAACACCACCACCCACTACAGGACACACTGGCCTTTAAATCAGCATGTTTCTAGCTATTTTAGCAATATTGTGCTAGTGAGAAATAGAGTGGCATGCATGATTACTTGTTGAAAGGTCTAATTCTGCTATAGTGAATATTTTTATAATGGCATTGCAGATTTCTAGGTGCACAGTGAGAAGTTTAGCTCTGATTTTCTCATTTTGCAATCTCCTGGCAGTCTGTATCACAGGAATCTGAAGCCAAAACCAGCCCTTCTGTACATGATACAACAATCTTCACACCTCTAAGAGCTTACTAGCTTAGCTCAAAGTAGATTTAACTATTTTTGTATTTCAGTGCTGAAGATCAATAATCTCTTCACAGTAATAAGAACACAGACTGGCTGAGTTAAGACTTTATTGGCAAATTGAAGAAACACTGTTAAGCAAACAGCAAGTTAAATCTGTTTTCAAGGTCTAAAGACACAGGTAGCTGAAAGCTGTGATTTAAACAAAAAACAAACAGGCAAACAAATCAAAAAGGAAAAAAAAGTAAAGAAAACAAACCTCATCATCCTCTCTTTTTCCTTTTGTTTTAGAACGTTAGAATAGAAAACACAAGGAATTTTAGACTGGTATATGGTGACAAACATGCCATATTCTCTCTAAGAACAAACAAAAGTTAAAGACAAACCCTTTCAAGTTTCTGAAATTTTACTCTTCCAACACTAATGAACAAAAAAGTGTTGTATCCACATTTTGCCACTCTTCGTGCTACCCTTCTTTGATAACATTGGTTGCCAGAAAACAGCTTGCAACTCTGGTTTCTTTCTGTCTTAACTTCTGAAACACTAAATACAAAGGTGGCAGAATTTTTTTTTAAAATTCGGTATTTATTTGAGAAAATAGAGAGATGACCCATTTCCACTGATCATTCTTTCACACTGGATCATTTAGTTTCTACAAGGAAACCTACTCTCTTTCAGTGATGGACACTCCATCTACTATTTTACAACCCCATTTTATGTAATACCCTGGAAACTAATGCTCATAGCATGGATTAGGAAACATGCAATGCCAAAGATAGAAAACATAGTAATAGGCTTTGCCCCATAGCTCCTGCATTACTTGAAGTGCTCTGAGGATACAGAGTAAATGCCTATCTTAAGAGTTATCTCTAGGCCCAAACTTTGGCTTGGAGTCGCAAGAGATTAAAATTAAATCTGTTTCAATTAAGTAGCAAGGTAACCCCAACATGCATTTTATAAGTGCTAAAAGGAGTATTTTGAAACTTCTAATCTAACACTTTGGCCTGGATTTGTCTGGGCTAGAGATATCCTTTAGTACTTGATTTTTATCCCATGTCATCTTCCTCCCCAGTTTTATGGCTATCACTCAAATAGGCATATTGTGTTAGCCCGCTGTGGTGCAGGAACAGAAACCAAACCACGCAGGGAGACACTCATCACTGCTAAACTTTCTGCTTTGCCTGCAGATTCTAAGAGCTCTTCCGTTTTTCCGCATTACCTCCTGAAAGCTGGCTACTAACCCCAGGAGGAGAACTAAGGTGGATCCCCAGACTCCTAGTAGTCTTGTCAAGATTAAGGTAGAGGAAACCAGACACAGTAAAATGAAAGATCTCATGCTTTTCTACGTATTTTTTTCTAGCTACTTTTCCACTGTCACAATGCATGCTGCTGCATACAGAACTTTCTTAAGCACACAAAGGGTGTGAAAATAAACGTAAGAGAGCAATGACCATCAGGGAAAAAGAACAACAAAAAGAAAAAGCAAAATTAATGTTCCACAAGGAACAAAGCACATTTCCAACAATGATCTGGAATGTAACAAGCAACCAAGAGATGCCTGACATCTACATTTAAATGCTATGCTAATGAAAATTGTTCTGAAACATTCAAAGCAGAAATTAAAAGGCAGTATTGCACAGCCTCTATTAAGACTCAAAGCACTTTGAAAAGACACTACTAACCTCTTGAAATGTAGCCAAATGCTGAATGTACCAAAATTACATAGAGAGGTAGTGGGTCTGTAGGTAGAAGAAAACATACATAGTTTGTTTTCTGTGATAGAGCTGAACAGCACCATGTACTTGAATCAACTACAAAAAGCAGAATTTTGAGCATTCAACTACTTTTAACCTTCTGTATGCATCACAATAATGTATTAAGGAAACTTAAAATGCTCTCCCATGAACTGGCAATCTGTTCACTGCATAGAATTAATAATGTTCTGAAACACTGTAAGAAGCCCTACATCAGCATAAGATATAATATCCATGTTAACTGACATACTAATAATTGCAACTGGGAAATGGGCCTAAACTATCCATAATTATTTCACCTACTGATAAATGTGTGTGATATAGTGTATTCAAAATTGATTTGCAAAGAGCATTCAAAAACCAGCAACATAGTAGGGTATTTCTGGTGGGGTTCATTTGGGGGTTTTTTGTTAATTAAACAAACAGATCATCTTATACAAAAAAAAGTATTCTTTCAGTAAATATCTTTAAGATCAATTGGAATTCTTCCATATTAGCTTCAGAAACTGAAGAGAAACTTTTTAGCATATGCAGAATATAGGGGACAATATATATACTGAACTAATGAAATACAGGCATGGTTAATATTGCCTCTTTATGTTTTCAAGCATAGGCAATTGATTACCATATTCATTCAATTCAATTAAAGCTGATGAAGCACAGGTTTTACAACAGTTGCACCTCAATGAATACTGGATTCTTCAGAGGTGACAACAGCGTACATAAATGAACAAGTACAAAGCCTCTCCAAACAGCTGCCAGTATGCACCAACAGAGTCATCCTTTTCCCTACAAACTGAAAACAAATTTCTCTTTGTGTACTGTGGCAATAACAAGTGACTTATACAGAAAATCATAACACTGTGTAACAAGACTGGTGTACAAGGGGCCTCAGATGCAAAGACAGGGTCTGAAAAGCCTACAAAAGAAATACGTTATTGCCTAGGCAAAAATAGCACATTTTTCTATTGACTGGTTGGGAACACCAGCAGTGAAATAAAACTGTCCTTATCAATAATAATATAGTATCCTGCCAGCATTGTATTGGCCAGAACTGCTTCACCAGGATGCTCAGATATAAAGCCAATTAGAAAATGTACCGGATGCACTTCACAAAATTTTAAATGTTTTTTTATGTGAAACATGGAGCAGAGTTTTAAAAGGTCTTCAAAATGGTTCTCAATATACTGAATGAAGTTCTACTTGTTAAAACAAAGCCATCTACAGCTATCTGCATGGCTGAGAAGATGTAAGGCATTCCCCTCTGAAGAATTCACAGACCAGGGCCCCACCAGGGCCAGGTGGAACAAAAAGATCCATTAGTATGTAAGTAGTGCAGTTCTCTTTCTGTAGTGCTGATAGTGATCTAACTTTCCTAGTGCACTTTTGCGTGAAGAGAGGAGAATGTATCCAGTTCCTAGTGAAAAGCTTCTTCAAAGCACTAAGGAAACCATTAGAAACACCAGAGCTAATGAGTAAATGTTACATGCATGTTACTGTTAACAAGATAAAAGAGATAAACATTAAAAATTTATAGCAAATAAAAAATATATATATATATGTTTTCCCTTTAAAAAATGCTGCTTTGTGAACGTATTTTCCACTTGCATTCGTTTTAGTATTATAATTACTTTCAATTTCCACAGAAGCATCAAGTAACACTTCCAAAAGCTATTTTACGACTTTGCCCTTTTCCAGTTGAGATTCTTCCCTACCAAGGAGTTGCTGTTACCTCGGGAAACACTAGTATTTTACACAATAGAACTTCCGCAGCTGCAGAATTCAGACCATTTCACTTGATTTCAGTAAATCACTGCTCTCCTACGACAGACTCCTGACATCCTTTCTGACACCAAAACCAGTAGGATTTTTCCTATCCAACAGTTTAAAAAAAAGAAAAAAATCAACGCAAAAGACAAGGAAAAGGGGGAAAAAAATAAAACCACAACATTTTTCAGCCAAATGGCAAATCAAATCTGTTAAGTGCTGTACAAGGAGTTCAAAAGGTCGGGTTTATAAGTTTTTGTTTTTCTTTCTTTTCTCCTAATGCTCTTTCCAGTAACATAGGGAGGTGCTGGCAGCAAGGGGGGACACGAGAAATGAACCATCCCTTTCCTTTGCGCACCCAGAATCAAAGAGCACAACTGCGGGCGGCCCCTCGCCCTCCGCTTCCACCCAGCCAAGCCCGTCAGGTTTGAACGCGCACCGGGGAGCTGCTGGAGCGCTACAGCGGGGTCGGACCTGCCGGGAGCGCCGACACCAGCACGGCAACAGGTACCGGTCCCGAGGAGCCGCGGCCGCCGCCCCCGCTGGAGCCCGAGGGCACCACCAGTGTCGCCGGGGCCTCCGGTCCGGCTCTGCCTCCGAGCGAGAGTCAACGCCGCCGCCCACGAGTGCCGGCCGAGGCCCGCGGCCGCCAGCAAGGTCTGTGGCGGCGGCGGCAGATGAGGAGACCTCCTCCCGTCACGAAACGCCCGCTGGGGGGCAAAAAAGGGATGCGTGAAAGGGCAGCAGGACTCCCTGCAGATGTCAGGGGAGGTTCGGCTTTTGTTTACGTGAGGACGACGCCCCGCCAGGCCGCCCGAGCCCGCGGACCGCCCGCCCGCAGGCCGCAGCCCCGGCCCAGCCCGACCCCCACCGCCGCTCCCGCCGTCCGCGATCGGCCGGCGGGGAGGAAGGGAAGGAAGTGCCCGGACAGAGCAACAGGCTCAGCCCCCCGGCCCGCGGCTCCACGGACTCTCTCCTCCTCCAGCCCCTCAGGCTAAATCGTTCGCATCAAATGAATAATAATAATTCTAACTTCGAGGGACAAACGCGTTTTAAAAGGTCGCTCAAACTCCCGCGACGCGGCGGACCCTCCCCGCCCTTCCCGGCCCGCATCCCCGCAGGACGATTCGGGCGGGGTCGCCCCGCTCCCCGCCGCCCGGCCCAGCACCCTGCTTACCCCAGCGGCTCGGCGGGCCCCGCCGCCCGCCCCGCTCTCCGCCCTTCCCGCCCCCGAGTAGCGGCACCGAGCGAGCCGCGCCGCGGGGGCAGCGCAGTCGGGCACGCCCCGGCGGCCTGAAAACTAATCCTGCACCCCCGCCCGCGGGTCTCACCGGGGCGGGCTGCGCGGCCGCCCGTAGCGACGGTGGGCGGGGGTATCCAGGCGATAGCGGGGCACCCTCGGGGTACTCGGCCGCGTCCCTGCCGGCCTGTCGCGTCGCGGTCCTTCCCGCGAAGTTTGTCTCTCTGCGGCTGCCGGAGCGCACGCCTTGCCGGGATGACAGCAAACAGCCGGGCTGCTCCCGTTTACCTCCTCGGTTCGCCTGTGAACTGAAGGCGGCGGCAGGCTGGCCCCTGTCTCTCTGCAGCGGTGCGGTGCCGCCTGCGGCCGCGCCTGGCCCCGCTCGCTCCCAGCCCAGCCACCGGCCGTACCCCTTCTGGTGCAGTAAGATGAGCCTGGCCTGGAACGGAGGAAATTGGGAAATGTTCGGAAATGTTAAAAACAAAACAAAAATTAAAATGCCAATATCAACAAACAGCACAGGATGAAGTTAGACAAAGTGATTTATAAGGTCGTAGAGTTAATGAAGGGATGAATTTTCCTTGGATGCAGCAGCTGGTTAGTGTGTTAACTAAAAGTCAGGAAGCTGCTGTGCGTTTCACATATGTATGTCTAAGAATAAAGCACATAATGCAGAGATGTTTGCAATGACCACAAAATACCCAAAAACGTAAGTTCAGCTAAAGGTGGAATTATTTTGTTATTTGTTAACGTTGCTTCTCCTAGCAAATGTTATCAGGGTCGCAGTTTCCCCTTTTCCTTTACGTAAGATAATTTTTTGCTGCAGATGCTCTCAGGCAGCTCAAATGAGGCAAACCCCCTGCAGAGGGAGATGGACCCCTTCTGCACCACTAGGCATGTTGGCTCTGGCTCTGCAGAGGCTCCATGAGCTTTTTATCTGCTTGCCTTCTGGCTTGATTTGCTTCTTTTTCCAAACAGATGTTAAGCTTAAGTGTAATCCTAAATTCTAGTAGTTTGGGGTGGGGGGGGGGAGGGGTGGTGTTTTTTGGTTCGTGTGTTTCTTTGGGTGGTTGGTGCTTTTTTTTTTTTTTTTGCTCACACAAAAAATTTAAAGAAACCTAATGGTAGAAGCTAGAATGGAATACTGCCCTATTTATCTTCAAGGGTATCAATAAATGCAATCCCAGTACAAACACTTTCTTTAGCAGAACATTTAACACGTAAACTTAAGGAAACACAAGTCTTTGTACATTGCATGATTTGGGATTTTTTAAATTTTATTTGTAAAATTAAATTCTGAAAAAAGTTGACTCACTAAACAATCTTTCTCTTGCCTGCTTTTATTACAGCTGGTGGATTGAAAAACTCCAAATTATTAGCTGCCTTTTCCTCTGCTGAATACTAAAATATGGATGTAATTACACCTTTTTTAACAATAGTTCTTCCACTTCTTAAATAAGAAAAGTAATTTTCAAGATTTTATTCACAGGTTCCTTTGTTCAGTCTGGCATGTGCTCGTAAACATATTGCTTTTTTAATCAAACACAGAGCCTCTACTGTAGCTAGAATGATACAGCTCTTGAATGCTGTAGCTATTGAATGGTCTGTAACTGTCCCATCAACTTTGTGTGTTTCATAAGCCTTTATTAAATCCAGACTAAAATTGAAAAAAATAAGTTACAGTTTGTTTCCATGTATCATTGTTCAATGAATAAACCACAGTTGATTAGATAAGTAGAAAATGAGACTGTTATTGTTATTTTTTCCTGTTGCTCAGGCTTTAACTATGGCATATGACTGAAACAAAATGCTATTAAGTTTATTTGGACAAAAAACAGGTCAAAATTAGGTGCAACAGTGCTCCTGATGTACAGCAGCATCACTTGCTAATTCTTCCTGGTGCAATTTGTCTTTGTATGGGATATACCTTTCAGGAATTTTTTCTAACACACAGACTGCTATTCTAATTCTATTTTCAATTCTATTCAGATTTTGGCAAATCCTTGGAGTGAGTATATATTGAGTAGGTGATAGTTACTGAATTTCAGAACATTGTGCTACCTTAGGCCTTGCCTGTATTAAAAATATTTGCATGAGTATAATTCTGCCAACATAGGTGTACACAGAAACTGAGCCCTCAAAATAATGTACAACATACAATGAACATAAAACTGTAATGGCAATTTGCATCACAGTAATCTAATGAGCTCTTGTGCACAGTAGCTGATCGACATTGATGAAGAGCCATGCAGGCACAGTTCTAGCAAACAGCAAAACACGTATTAGGGTCCAGAGTACACAACTGGTCTTGTGGATATGTTTGGTACTAGCTTTAGAAAGTTAACTCAAAAGACACCAGCAATTTGTATTTACTTATTTCTTCCTTTTGTTATAAAATAGGACCTCTCCAGCCCCTTCCTAGAAAAAGAGGATAACTGCATATCCATGATTTCCTTAGTGTGAGTTATATCATGTACAGTGATATACAATGTTTTAAGTTATGTCATGGCTTTGTTAGTGTAAGGAGTGTGGCCATTGGTGTTGTATAATCTTGAGGGATCCTTAAAATATGGGAAAAGAGAATCTACTTCGTATTTCAAGGCTAAATGTTTTAACAAACTACAAATAGTTGATGTATCTACACATATTTATTCAAGTGTTTGTAAATAAAAATTAGAATGTTTTTTATATCATAAGCATTCCTCAAAAGACTACTATGACTACAAAATCCATTAAAAATATTCTGTCAGAAAAGACACTTAGGAGATGAAGGGAATCTAAAGAAACCCTCATTTTATGTTCTCTAAACATAAAATTAACATCTTATTATATTTCATTTCTCAGGTCAATTTATAATATACTTGTGGTCAAAGTATCAATATTTGATGAGATGTCTGCCTTGCTGATTTACTTAAACAAATAAAATATTAATGATCTACTGCTTAGATATGTTAGAAAACATGAAGGAGAAGTAAACTGAGAGAAGTCTTTACAGAAGTAGCAGGGGCGCCAGAAACAAGGTTATGTGTCCATTAAATCATTCATCAGGCTGCTGTTGGGGATGCAGCCTTTTAAAATAGTAATGGGAACAGGATATAGCCAATGAAATGAGAGTCTGATTCTGTTCTGTCTGAGTCACAAGTACTGGCTTCACTGCAAGAAGATACTGCCTATGAAACACATTTGATGACATTTATGACACAGATCTATTTATTCCTAACAAAAAAAAAAAGTATTTAGTAAAAAAAAAAAAGTAATTGTTTCGTTTCATCACTGTGGGTATCATATGTAGTATGGGCATTGTTATTGCATGCTCCACTGCAGAATGGGTAGAATATATATTTTAGGGACCTAGAAGTATCCAGTGAGGAGGGTCTCAGGAATAGTTATATATTTTGTACTTATGCTTTAAGTATTCCATCCTTCACTTAGAATAAAACTTAGAATAAAACATAAAAAGGGGCCAAAAAACACTTTTCATAAGTACTACCTTGATTAAAAATTGGATACATTTCTGGTTTTATAGCCTTACTCTTCAATATTACAGCATAATTTTCTTAATGTATATTCATATGCATATATACATACAGACACAATACTGTATTTTTCATTACAGCATTTGCTCAAATTTCAAGTTAAAAACCCCACTAATTACCATCTTCAAGAGAGTGGTAATAATTTATTGTAGATCAAATTTTATGCCTGGCTGTGTAAAGCAAGAGTAATTCATTGCATTAAGTGGAATTAAGCTGTAGAAAACCAACCTGAGATCAAAGGTAACTAAGATCCTAATTACTATAGCTGCTAATCTAAATATATTAAGTACGTTGTTATGCATTTTGTCCTTATCCAAATAAGGATGGATCACCATCTTTTTTGATGGCGCTCTTTAGAGTAGAATAAATTATACTACTGGAAGCATACTGTACTAAATATAACACTCCTCCTTAATTTCAACATAAAAGTTACGCTTCAAAAGTCAGATGGTGTAACTATGCAGTTACTTCTGTTACTGGAGGTAACACCCTTTATGTTGTTATACAGAGTTAAAATTTGGAACTTTCTCTTAACTTTCATGTTTGAAATTTATACAGTTTTTGGATTAATATGCTGGCAAGTAGCAAATATTAGTTTCACTTTCTGAAGCATGCGTGTTGGCAAGAATGGTGCATAGATTTACATTTTAAAGGTTCTTCGGGAAATTGTCTTCCCTGGGGACATACTTCGTAACTGTTATTGTTGCTATTGGAGGTTACACACATGCAGAGAAGGGAAAGTATGCCCCGTAAGGTAAAACAGAGTAAAAAAATCATAAAAGGTATGTTAATTATTTATGACTACAAAACAAAATACTTGCAATTATGACAATTAAAAGGGCATTTATTTACACACAAACAGGATTGTTTAAAGCCACAGGCCTTGCCCATATCACAGAAGTGAAGCCAAATAAGTGACAAAGCATATTATCATAAATTCTTCAGACATTTAATACCTACAAGGAGTGACTGTTTTTGTCAGATTACGGCTTTTTTTTTTTTTTTTTTTTTTTCAAAATGTTCTATTTTGCCAGGGATTGCCACATATTTGACAGACCATACTCTCAGGCAACCTAATTTTAAAAGCTTTTTACAGAGGTCCCTGAAGGGATGTTGTCCAGAGCAACATGTGATCTGGTATACTTGTCAATCCAACAGTTGTTCCAATATTTGAAAAGCCAGGGCAATATCTCATTAGCAATTCTTGTGCCAGAAAAATTGGGAGGTCTTGCATGACATTTCCTTTAGATCTAAAAAAATTCAGAATGGAAGGAACCTGACCTGACTAGTTCAGTTTATGTACAGATGAATTGGTGAAACTGAAGTAAAGCACAGCAATATGTACTGACGCAGCGCCTTCTCAACTCCCTTCCCGGCTAGGCTCAGACACAGGCACTGTGTCTGCGGGGGACATTCCCCCGGACTCGGGAGACCAGGAGAGCGGCTGGGAGCTTTCGCTCCTGCACGGAAGGACCACTGTGGTCTGGATGGAAAAGGGAAAGGAATGAGGGAAGGGTCCACAGAGTTGTAAAATCCAAGGCTTTATTCATCCAGGAGGAACAGCTTCCGAGGACCACTTCCAGAGGATCCCACTGGGTTTTTACTGAGGGGAGGATCCATGGGAGGGAACAAAACTACAGCCAATAGGGGAAAACATGGGAGGAATCAAGGGAATAACAAGCAACTTTGGGAAAAAATGGGGGAATTTCAAGGGAGGATCCACCAATCCCTAGCCAATCACTTGATGGATCCTGGGGAAGCTTCTAGAACTCGGGGAAGACAAACTTGGAGACTGACAGGGCATGAGGGAGGTACTCAGGGGATTGACACAGAACTCTCGGGAAAGAAGGGAGGAGTTGAGGGAGAGTGACGGGGGAGGGTACAAACATGGGGTGAAACCATTACAATGGGGGTCTACAAAACAAATCAAACAACTGCAAAACAAACCACAACAATGTACAAAGTGATTTGTTGTATGGCTCTGCAATTTATCATTGCCCAAGTAGTATTTACCTCTGTATGCCCTGTTTAGCTAATCAGAGTATCTGATATCTTGCCCTGTGCAGTGTATGATGCAGATTCCATTTAAGAGTACACATGATCTTCAAGTCTCTGCTTCTGATCCAAATGTGAAACTGGAGAAATGTTTTGCTTTCAGTGATTTTCAGAGTTAAAATCTTAGGAAAAACTACATCTCTGAATTTGTAGTCTTAGCCTTTTGTTTTGAAAAACATTCATGATATTGCCTCTTTTGGATAAATAGTTCCCTATCTAATAGACCATCAAAGTGGTATCAACTGGTCTGGTCATGGACCAGTATTAGAGCTGTAGGCTGACAGGGCAATAAAGTTTTACAGATAGTTTTGCCAAGTCATTGTGTGTACAGAGAGACCTTGCAAACAACCCTGCTCCATTGCTCTTCTGAGGGAGCTGATTCCACGTGGGTCTGCATCTTCTTAGTTTTAATTTACGTGAAGAGAAGAGGCAGAAATGTACATCTGTGTCCTTTCGTCTTGTTTATGGTGTAGGAGAACTTTGGGTCAGGACTGAAGTTATTAATATTTACCACTATTATTAACTGCTGTTCATACCATTAGTACAGAGTTGCATTGAAAATGTGATTATTACAGTCTAGGATTTACCAGCATTAAACCAACACCAATGTTTTGGTGTTTTGGACTCTAAGTAGGGAGAGTCCAAAATCCAAACATGCAAAGAATGTATCCATTTGCCTGTGAACTTGAAAACTAAATATTGCTTATTCACATCAGCCCAGTCATTTATGGATGACAGGTGACATGTCCAAACAAGACCACTCTGCTCTTTTGAAGAAGCTACCCAGGAAAAAGGCTTTATTAGTTATTATGCCTGTCTTTCTATACCAAAGCTATTTTGTCTAGCAAGATTAGCACCTGTGAAAACAAGAAGAGTGCAGGGAACCTTTCTATTATTGAGAATATCTCCTATTTAGCCAGCTGGATGTTAGGAGGAAACTTCTGATGCATTGTGCTACGGACTGTTGGCCCAGATATGAGTGAGCATGTCTGTAACTGGACAAGTTTTTGGAGTCTCAGTCAGGTAAATTCCTTACAGTTTGCTTTGATACATTGAAGGTCTTTTCTTCCTCTGAGCATACTAAAGTGCTGTAAAGGAGTTCACTATTCCTACAAACCACACAGAAAGTACTTAAAAAACTGTGAAAAAACACAGAGAGAAAAGAGCTTTCAGCAGACCAGAAGATGTAAAAAGTTTGGAATTTCTGGAATAAGCTCATTTATATAAGTATCTGACAAATGAAAATTTCATTTTAGTTTGTTCTTAAATAGGAGTTTAACACTAATTAAAAATCATTTTTGCAAACAAAGCAAATTTAGATTTAGTCCAACTGCAACACTAAAAAGCTCTATTAGAGCAGGAAACTAATTCAGTAAATGCCTTTTATCTGTTAAAATCCACTTTGGTTTGGGTCAGCTGCTACTCTTATAGATAAAGGTTCCTTCTCATAGTGGTATTGTCATAAGGAGCTCTTAAAAACTTTGATAAGAAATGAGCAAATTTGCTCTCATCTGATCATTAAGTGCCAGAAACTGGCAATATCAGTAAAAATAAGAATCAATACTCCATCCAAACCACCCAACAGTAGTAAGCTGAATCCCTCATTTTCAGGAGTTAAGTGGTTACCTATCAGTACTCACAACCTTGTATGCGAAAAAAATAGTTCGTTTTCTAGCTAGATGGTGTAGCTGTTCTTATTGACTAAATATCACTTTTTTGTTGTTTTCTCCAGCCTTTTAAGGATTCGTACAATGAGCAGAGCACAGGATGAGATCTCAAGGCTATAATAAACTTGCTTCAGTTTTATGACTTGAGACAACATTTAGTCTACATCCAGTCAGAATCTAAAAATGTGTTATGCAAAACTGGCTCAGATGAGCTGCAATTTGTTTTTTTCATTATATGGTTGTCCTTTAGTTTTTGTTGCCAAGGGGGCAAGCCAAAAGGAAATGGATTAAACAACTGCAAAGTGATGAATTTTAAATCTCCTGTTAATAATATTTGAACTCTGAATCTAATTTGTATGTAGTAGGAATGAATAATAATAATGCTATTACCAAAAATAAACAGCTGAGCAAAAATCACTCTTTCCCTCTCATGCTCTTCTCTTTCATGTCCCTATTATTTGAGTATTTGAGCCTTGAAAAACATAACTATAAATGCCCAGGCAACTCCATAAACATATGAAGGTAAAGAAAACAGAAATATTGAACCTATTCTGTCTCATAATCCAGTATTGTCTTAGCATAGACTTTCTTGAACATGAAAAAGGCACAATGCACGATGAACACTGGTTTGTAAATGCTACTCAAACAGCTAAAAGGAGCTGCTTCAGACAAGAGAAATGCGTCTACACCTCCCTATGCCTTTTGTAAGCTTTTCAATAGGAAAGACTTGACAAGAGAAACAGAAGTGAAGCCAGCATCAGGAGAAAAATTCTCGTAGCTTTTAAGACTGTTCTCAGGATAAACTAGCTGTACACAAAATTAGACCTACTAGTATGTATATAACCCCCTGTCCTGCAACACAGAGTGCATCATCACACTCATGAAGCTACAGTCAGCCTTTCTCCTTCTCTCCTCCAGGTCATTGTACATTGTTCTCCTTTTCTAGAATCTTAATGTATGAAAACTCACATGGACTTCACTGCAAGATCATTTCTGGGCCTTTCAGACATCCATGCCTGCAAGGTCACCCTTGCTGCAGATGTCTTCTGCAGGTGCTTTCTCTTATAATGCCACTGTCCACTTCACTGTAATGAAATAAATGGTGGACCTGGGTATTGAAACTATCCTCAGAAAAGTTAGAGAGAAAGAGTTCTTACAGAATGAATTCAAGCTGGAGAGATTTAAAAGTCTTTCTTCAGATCTGTGTGAGCACCTAGAGAAGGCTATGAGTATTGCTGCACGCAATATCCAGCCTCATCCAAGTCTGGTGCCTGAGTCTTCACACCTTAAGAGCCACCAGCATTATATTTGAGGTATTGAAATTACCTAAATGAGTCCATTTTTGTTTCCTAATATATTTTTGTTCTACCCTCAGGTAAATCCTGCTAGAATTCATAAACCAGATGTTTTTCTACCTGATTTTGGAAACTGTACCCAGACTTCTCTACTAGAAGATATTTCTTGAAAAAATAACCTACCTTATCCTATTGGTAGCCTGAGTTGGGCACAGTCCATGCATTTGACATCAAGAGTGTTTGATATCATACTCCTCATACATCGCATTATTGACATCTAAACCCAAAAGTCTTTTACATAATTCTTTCCAGGAATGTCACACTAGAGTTATTGATCAAGAGAGCTTTCAGTTGTAGCAAGGAGAGGAAATAAACTTGTTCAAGTCTACTACACTCCAGGTAGAGAGTCTCCCCACTTCGTGTATATGTGGATGTTTTCTCCACACTAAAAGAAACAAGCCTTTGTTTCAGGGATTAAATAATGGGAGAATTTTGTAATCTATAAATCTGAAGTATTAGGAAATGCCTCAGTCCAGCAAGTGAGAAAGATTTGAATATCCTTGTCTATGTTCTTCCTTGCTAAGGCAGCTTTAGGGCCAGCACCATTTTCCAAGAAATCAAATGGCCTCTACCTATACCTCAGTACTTCCATGAAGACCTTAAAAGCCATAGCAAGGTCATAGGCATCTAGTGTACTTGCAAACTTACAAGGAACTGGATCAATCATATTTTCTCTGGATCCAACTTTACCTGCATTACCTTGTTTTTGTCTCAGGAAAATCCACATGGTCTCTGACTTTGTATTATGCTTTCAATTTTGGGAAACATGAGATTAACTCAGTTGGGTAAATTATGGTGGTAATAACACCAAGATCCTGGGTTTGATCCCTGTATGGGCCATTCACTTATGCATTGGACTTGAAAACCATGGTGGGTCCCATAGAACTCAGAATATTCTGTTATTAGTTAGAAAATAGCATCTTTAACGTTTGTCTGATTTTTTTGTGTGACTTGTAAAGAAAATCCTTGAAATTATTTTACAGGAAAAGTAATCTCCTGAATAGTATAACAAGACTTATTTTGCCTCTCCAATTTTATTCAAAAACGGTATTTTTATTCCGAGTTATAAACATCTTCGAGAAAAAAATACCAGTTTTGTCTTCTGACTCTCAGCTGCCTCCGGCAGGTTATTAAGCCATAAGCATCGACAGTCTGATTGTAGCTTGTGTACCAAGTACAGCAGTGACAGGCAAGCCTTGCTTCTAAGTGTACTTTTCTTAAATGAGTGGCAAAGCATAGGTGATTTTTCAACCTTGATGAGAGATTTGAGAAATCCAGTTTCCTGTGGGAATAAATTTGCCTTGTAATCCAGAGGTGCTGAAGACGGTTGGTAAAACTGAGTCATGGAGGGGAAATGCAAACTCCTAGGAATTTGAACACCTCTTAAAACTTGGTAAGCATTTCCCCAATGAGAGAAATAATAAATCTGATAGACTTTTGGCATACAGACCTGAAAGAATTAAAAAAAAAAATAGATTTATGGTTCAAATTAATTTGGCAGATGGCTCAAAGAAGGGTTTCTTGATTTCTAGTCAAACTTTAAAAAAATTCAGATGGACTCCCAAAAGAAACTAAGAGTCAAGGAATTTATTTAACCATATAATGTTATTAAGTATCCATAACAGTAGCTTTTTTCACAATAGGTGCTGTAATAATTGCTTCAGTCTTTGCATACAGGGAGCCAGCACTGATTGAGGAAAATTATAGAGCAGAAAAGAGGATAAAAAAGGAAAATGGAAAATAAAAGTTCATGGCCTCTTCCACTGCAAGTACTAGGAGACATGAAATGAAAGTCGTGACTTCCTTAGACAGCTTGTTCTAGTGTCGTATCATCCTCATAAATAATTTATTCCTCATACCCAGACAAAACATAACCTCTTTCAGTTTTAAACAGTTGAACCTTGTCTTTTCACTACAGGCCCTGTTAAAAAGTCTCTTTCTGTCTTTCCCAGGTACTCTACTCTTAGTACTGGAAGACTGCACTCAGGGTTTCTTAAGGATGAACAGTCACAATTCACTCAGGCTTTCTTCAGAGGAAAGATGTTCCAGCCCTTTGATCAATTTTGTGGCCCTCCTCTGGACCCATTCTAACAGATCTAAAATCTAACACCCCAGAAAAAGTTGGCTATCTTGCCAAAGATTACCTTAACAGCATTGGTGATTTGACAAGGCTTCCTGCTGGAACCCTTGCTTTGATTCCTGAAAATCCTTCAAAGGTGATTATCAAGTCTACTGTCATAAAGTCATGGTAGGTTTTGCCACAGGTGGCAAAATTTTCCAATACGTAAGGTGTTTGATGGAAAAATTATTAATTTAATTATTTAAATGCTATATATAATGATATGAAGCATTTCTAAAAGTATCTATAACAACTTACCAGTGTTCTCACTTTTGCCTCCTTGTAAAAAGAGCAAGCTTTGTCTCCATGTAATTACAGCTGGAAAATAAAAGGTAATCGCTCTAGGTCTGTTTAGGAGTACTAAAACCTCATTTTCAAATATTTAGGCTTTCTAGTTACAGCAGCATTTCCACAATATCTTAAATAAATTCACTATTTGCTGCCCTGAATACCAGGGGTTTTTTTCTGTTACCACAGCCTTAGGGATTATGAAATTATATGTAAGGATTATTTTGTATTGAAAATTTAAAAAAGAATGCAATTCTCACAAATTAACACTGCAAAAGAACTTTTTTTTAAACTAATAGTTGTGAAATACTTAGTTGGATGGCTCCAACTAAAAGCTGGCTTTCATATTGTTACTATCTATAGGAAGAACAAATAGTCTTTTACATACCTTTTCAAATACTCTTTTAAATACTTTAAAAATAATAGCCATTTCATATAAATTAGTTTATATTCCCAATGCCTTGTTCTAATGCTACAATGAGAGCATATGATGTCAAAATGTTTAGATTCGGCCAGCTTGCTTGTAATTTTTTGTAGTTTTAGAAAGCTGTACGTGTTACAGGGAAAGCATTTAACATGGCTATTGGTCAGCCGTTTGTCTGGACAAACTCAGTGAGTTTTGTGTCCTTGTACTGACTGAAGCACACAAGTATTTATCAAATCTGGTTACGATGTTTAAATTAATATAAGATCTTCACACATAAAATAACCTCACATTTAAAGCTACTGATAATCAGCTTCCCAACTTAGGAGGGATGTTGAGATACTCAAATGCATCCAAAGAAGGGCAGTAAGGCTGATGAAGGGTGTAGAACACAAACCTTATAAGGAATGGCTGAGGGAGCAGGGTTGTTTAGCCTGGAGGAGGCCCAGAGGAGACCTTATCATTCTCTACAACTGGAAGGAGGGTGTAGGGTCAGTCTCTTCGCCCAGGCAACCACTGACTGAATG
>WAAE01041689.1:0-15712 GCA_013400495.1 Nicator chloris | reverse complement strand
GCTGGTATATGAAGGGAATAGCAAAGGAAACAGCATACTTTGTGATGTCACTAGTAGTAACACAGTACAAATAAATCACTTTGTCACACTATACAAAAGCTTGTGTAAAGCACCTCATAGATTTCAGAAATGCAAGGAGTCTGAAGAGGCTCTTCTAAAAAATTACTTACAATTATCAGTTCAAGACATAAGATTAACATAAAGAAAATCAGAATTCTTAACTGTTCCACTATTTTAAAATGTTTAAACGATATCTACAGTAAAGCTGAGCTAAAATGATAAAGCATTTTTCTTTACTTAGTGTACATAAAGATATTGACAAGGATTACAACTATATTCTTCCCCTCCCCCTTCTACTCCCTTAATAGGGATTTTTCATTACTTTGTCTTTGAAATGCCTGTGTCTCTTGTACTGAGAATCAACATGGATCTGAAATTTTTCTAGCTGGGCATGAACCAAGAGAAAGATAGATACACATCGTTGAAAAGCACATTTTGATATTAATTTCATGACTTGTGAAGAATGTGTGGGTAAAAAAAGCCAACTTTCCAAAATCATTCAGACACATCATAAGTTAGTGAGGTGGGGCACACATCAGTGAAACAGAAGTAAAACTGGAATGATTTCCTACAATATTTCATTATGTAGAAGATATGCCAGTTAATAACACTGAAGACTAAATAACTTAATGTTGCCCACCAGAAATAGGAAAAACATATGGGTTTACGGAAATAGAGGCAAATTATTACTACACAAAGCCTTTGACAACCTGAAGGTTGGAGCATGGGCAACAGAGGTCCTTCCTAACCGTAAGTTTTCTATGATTCTAATGGCTTGGAGTTTAAAATACAAGAAGTAAAGGCTAAAAGGCCTATATGTAACTTGCTACATACTCTGCTTCACTAAAGGAAATAATTTATAAGGCAACTTCAAACAGCCCAGTAGCAGTTCTCTACAATAAATGTAAAACCAGTTTGTTTCACAGAACTATTACATTACAGTGCAGCTACTGCACCTTAATCACATACAGCTGAACTAGCAGGTCTCGGAACAACCTGTCTGAAAACTCTCCAGCCAGGATCCAGAGCATGCAATTACTTTAGCTAGTGCAAGAAGCTGCTCCTTCTGACAGCCATCAGCAGGGAGGAAGGTATCTTCCTCCCACATTCACTTGGCAAGAATTCCGTTTTGGAGAACATCCTTGTTTTGTAAGGGATCCCAGTACCATTTGGTATAGTTGTGTACTCTTATTTCCAGTTCATAACTAAGAGGCTAAACACAGACAACTAAACTCTGGACCATATTCATCTACCTGTACTAAATATGCAACTTCAAAAGAAGTCTAGGTTTCAGTAACTACACCAGGGAACTGAACAAATGGGAGAGAAAAGTGAGTACTTTAGAAATTCAGAAATATATGACTTTATTAAATTTATTTATACTTGGTACTTTAAAAACTAACTAAATAGAAGCTATTAGCCCAATAGCTTCTAGACATTAAGTACTTGCACGTCTCATCGTCAGATTTTGAAATTTAACATAAGGGTAGAACCACGCAATATATCAACTAACCCAAGGAAAACAAAGCAAATGGCTCTTGATTATTTTTCAAAAGGAGGTGGCTAACAGAATTAAGATTACACATCACTACAAGTTATAATTTAAAGCTACAAAAGTCAACTAGAAATTTTCTGTTAATTTCAATAATTACTCCATCAAGCCAGTGCTGCAATTTCTTTCTCTAATCTTTGATAGCTATAGGATGGGATCCTGGTTTATTCACAACAAAAGAATAACTGATGAAAAGATTATAGATTTGCCTCTCTTTTATTATGTGTTAGTTCATGAGTTTACATACATAAGAGTAGAAGGCTAGATAGGTACTAAAACTCATCTGGTTTACATAAAGACAAAACAAAAAGTCTATAGCAAAGATTCACAAGACAAATCTGCTCTTAAGACTCAATTTCTGTATATGGACTGATTGCAGTTTTCCTTTATCTAGTAAATTCACATTTCCATTTATGAACTTTGTCACTAATAACTTATCACTGATTTGATTTTTCTTCAGACTTCTTAGAAACAAGCTTTTTTTCCCTTCATTTATGAACTCAACAAGTTTCCAACAAAGTTATTGCAAACCCAAGTACAAAAATACTGTTGCATATACAAAACCACCTATGCATGCTGAATGAGGTTAAGTGACTCTCATGCTTGGTCTTCTGATGGAAATTACTGAAGTTAAAACAGAAAAAAGCAGGAGGGAAAGATTGTGGAACCCTAAAATAACAAAAAACTCAGTCCTAAAGCTATGAAGTAAGAATGTCATTATGCCCATCTGATGGAATGACAGCCATATTACTATCATACAGCCATTCCAAGGAACAAATCTGATGTTTCCTACTGGCAATCCAAACTATATAGCCACTAGTTCTGCTGCAGACATTTACAATTTCTCATGGGTTGGACTCTGTATGTAAACAGAGAATTCCATGGAGGCCTTTCTTCAAACTTCTGGTAAAGTTTTTCTGAAAATTCTAGTAAACTTTGTAAGCTGTACTCCTTAAATTGTCTTCACAGGTAATTAATAGTTTTGAGCATCAAAAGCTGGAAAGACTGGAAATTAACTGACCCAGTATCAAATGTTACATGGATAGACATAGTAATTATAATGGTGAACAATCAAACAAGAAATCAACAGTATTTTAAAAATAATAAATGTCTTTTATTATTGCAAAACAACTATGTATATTATGACAGAAATACCGTATTTCAGATCTAAAAATTCAGGGATCTTTATAAATGAAAGCTGAAAAGTACTAATTTTAGGTAAAAAAAGGAGTTTCTCAAAACTTTGTTTTGATTCAAATTTTAAAACTCAAGGTCAAAAGCAGTGTAACTGTAAAGTGTGCTAAATTTCTTATTTTTATTACAAGCGAGCCCAATTTATAAAATTCCTTCAACTACTAAACTAAAAAAACCAACAGATTTTGTAATAGTGAACAATGAAAGAAAAATACCACTGTTTTATATGTATCATATTCTGATTAAAGTCCCTGCAACATGTTTTGCTAACGTTTTCAGAGACATTTTTATTAATAGATGAGTCACATTCATAGCATATTCCAACAACATAGCAACCAAGAACTCCCACGTGCTTGTGTGTTTTTGCAAAACAGCTGAAAAGCAATATTGTTGGCATCGAAACTTTGCAGTTTTAAAAGTGCACTATGTATGCTATTGGAAAGGTTGTTTGGGTTTTTTCTTTGTCTTGAAACTGAAACACTTTATTTGTAGAAAACATGTAACCAGTGCTGGGGCAAAGTAGTTATTTTTTCCCCTAGATTATCAATTCACCAAAGCATGTTCGCATTGGCACCATTGTATATTTGCTCTGGGCTTTATTATACAGGAGAGTAATTACATTCAGCAAACAAGCAAAGCTGCTAACACTAACGTAACATTAATTTTACTGGTAAGGAAAAGATTTCAAAATACCACACCACCATACTGTACATTCAAATGAAGTATTTTTCTATCAGTTATTAAAAATCTATTTGATTCAGCATCCCTTTTACCACTTAATTGTATTTGTAAAAGTTCCCACCTGTTTAGATATAGTACCAGAGTTTGACTGCTTGCATAACAAAAGGATATTCCAAGAATTCACAGAGATCTTCCCTTAAGTAGAATTACTGATGCAGTCACATGGAAGACAATGGAGTAGAAAATAGAACTATCAGCATTTATGACATGATGCATCTACAAATTGATCTGCGTCTGGCTGGAAACACATTTCTTATTAGGTGTGTGGGTAGGTAAGTGCTAGGAATGAGTCTAACACATTTTTTGCCCTTTGGTGATACAACACCACTGAAGGAATTAAGACACATGATGGTATGCTAGCTTAGGCAGTCATGACGAATGGTACCTGTGGCACAGGAAATTCAGGAAAGGCAAAGCCTGTGCTCAGAAAAGCTAAAGTTCAAGCTTTCTCCCATGCTTGCTTCAAAAACTTACAAATTCTGCATAAAAGTGAAGTCATGCTTTCGCTTAAAATTATAGATGTAACTAAAACAGACAGAGTCACCAAAAAATCAGTTTACTCTCATGTTGGATGTAACCAATCCTGGTGTAGTCAAAAAGGAATGTGGTTACCTGTAGCAAGCTTTGGCAAAATATCCGACAGCAGAGGCTGTCATGTACATCACAATATTCACCCATTACCACTTAACATCCTGGTTGCAACTCTGGAGGTTATCATCAGAATTTTTGCAATCTCTTCAGAAAGTACAGAATTCAAGTCACCTGACATATACAGATCTCAAGAAAACATTATTAATTTGAATACAAGTAAATTGGCACATACTAAGGAATGAAGTTAAAACACTCACTGTGAAATTCTGATTGAAGTTCTGGTTGTATCCTGCTGGATAAAATTCAGGTGCTTTAACAGACAAGTTTGATGTTGCTACAGGATCCACAGCTAACTGAGGTTCAGCCATTTCTGGTCCAGAATCAAGAACTGAAACTTTATCTTGTGATCCAGATGGAATTCCTGTCTTTTGCAGGTGTTCTGAAAAATTTTTGTTAACAGCTTGTCTTAGAAATCATTAAGTTACTATGTACTCACAGAGTAAACACAGAATACTTTTTTTTTTTTAACTTGGAGTATGGTTTTACTATAAATATACTTCCTTTAAATAAAAAGGGTTACTTTAAAAACGTGTTATTGTTTTTCTTAGGTATGGATATTCATTTAAGCACACTCTAGATGTCTTTCTATGTGATAGAAAGTAAAGAGTGTCCATGTGCAGGTGACCGAAAAAACAGGGAGAAGGGAAAAACCTTCTTCTCCATGTAAACACATTTTCTAAGAGTTAATCTAAGTAACTAGTAAATCTGCTTATAGCACATTTGATTATCCTATGATTTTTCATAGATTTTAGATATAAATACAAGATTCAATTGTAAAGTCAATAAATGACAGACATCACTGAATTTTACCAATACTTATTTTCAACAAAATGGTCAAGTACACTTGACTATTATTGTTTTTATATACCATTTGCCAAAACATTCAATTGAAGTGTTTTTAAAACACTATTTTCCAAACCTCTCTTTACGGAGTGGCTCATAAGTGTATTGAAAACAGAACCTGATACCTACCTGAAAAAGCTGACCAACAAACATTGCTTTGTGTTACTGTTAAGTTGGGTTTATTTTTTGGAAATAAGCTGGAATTCTTCAGTAGGGGGAAGACTGAGACCATCTGCAGTCAGATTAGCAGATGGATAAAAAGTACACTCAGATGTGGGGGCACAAAGGGGGGAAAGGACAGAGAGTATTGCAAGCTGCTGCAACACAACATCACACCTTTACCTGGTCCAGGTCTCTAACCCAGTATGCTGGTTTCAGCTGTGATAGTTTTCTTCTTGTAGCACTATGTTTTGGATTCAGTATGAGGCAAGTGTCAATAACATGCCTTTCCCATGCTCTGATGGTGAGCAGATGCACAAGAAGCAAAGACTGGACAGCTGACCCGAACCGGCCAACGGGATAATCCATACCACGGAATGCGACGTTCCGTATATAAACTGGAGGGGAGTTGGCCAGGAGTTGTCAATTGTTCCTGGGGGACAGGCTGGGCATCGGTCAGTGGGTGAGCGACTGCACTGTGCATCACATGATTCTCTTTGGTTTTCTTCCTTTTACCCCTCCCTCGTCACCCAGGTGTCCGCCGGCCCCCAGGGCTCACCACGCTGACCCGGCCTCAACACGGAGCACACAGCACACACCCGGGAACAGGACCACGCTGCCGAGGGCAGGTGCCGGTGCCCCTGCGGCGCCGCGGGGAGCCGCGCAGGTGCCCCGCGAAAATAAAGAGCGGGGAGAGCAGCCCATACCTGCCATCCCGGTGCCCAGGGGCGCCGTCTTCGGAGGCCGCAATGGTTCCTGCTGCGGGAAGAGGCCGCCCGGCTGGTGCTGCTGCTCCTCGACCGAGCCCGAGCCTCGGGACGCGTTGCCCGCGGGGCGGGCCCCGCCGCCGCTCTCCGGCGCGCCGCACCCGCGGCCCCGGCCGGCACCCGGCGCTCGGTCGAAACTCTCCGACATGCTGAGGCCGGGCGGCTCGGGCGCTCATGGGAGGGAGGAGCGGAGGGGAGCACGGCGGGCGGGCCGCGGGGGGCGGGCGGAGCGCGGGCCCGCCCCGGCCCTGCACTTTCGGTTTCACGCCCGCGCAGCGTCGCGATGGCCGCGCCCGCCCTGAGCCCGCGGCAGCCTGGAAACGGCGTTTCCAAAGGCACCGTGTTCCCTGCGACTGCATCTCCACGGTAACGAGCGGGGCGAGGTGACCGTGGCACAGCCAAGGCTTCAGCTACAATGGGAGACCTGCAGCTACAGGTGCATCACGCTGCGCTGTGCATACACAGCTGCTTCCACCAGAAAGGGACGGAAAAGCTGCAGGCGAAATTCTAAATTTAACCCCATAAAGCTAAGCCTCCAACGTGACCATATTATTGTACGGTTAGGGCTACTTAATAAAAGTATGTTTGTTCAGAACAATGTATTTTCATGTATAATTTATGCAAGATGTGATAACAAATGCTCTTCTGATTTTATGTTTAACAACCACCTTCCATGCCAAAAGGAATAAATTGAAGAACATGGTCCATTGTAATACATTTTTCCTAATATTATCACATAAAATGTGAATGGTTCAACTCACGTGTCCATTTACAATTTAATTCATCTATTCTTTTTCAATTTCAATCCAAAGTCTTGCTCTACTTCTTTTGCAAACTCTCTATCACAATCAGCTTTCAAAATGAGAAGGGCAAATATGACATGGTGTGCCACAAGTAACACCTCAGCTGATCCTGCTGATGGAGTTTATATTTTGTCTCCCTGAACAGCCTGATCTGTGCTGCCCTTGCCACTTGTTCCTGACACAGATGAAATCAAAAGATTGTGTGGCTTTGGGTCAAACTCTGTTGACCACTCATGAAGGGGTGAAAAGAATAGGCAAGTATGTATAAGACATTATTAAAAAAAAATCAGAATAGTGCGGTCTAGTATTTTAAAAAGAATCCAACAGGATTGTAAAATGGTGTCTTCAGAAGTCAAGTTCCTATTGCGTTTATTATTACATTGTTACCATTTTCAATTATTAACAGGGGAGGGGGCAGGGTATAAAATATTTGTTAGTTCCCCAAGGCATGAATTGGACTGATTTTTGGCGAGATAAAATGGTGGCCAGACATTAAAGGTGTCACAAGTTGAAATTAATGAAGTTAATGGGGAAATTGTTCCTAGGCAACCCTTCTGGAAATATAGAATGGTAAACTAATAAATCTAGTCTGCAACTGGATTGAGAGCTGATGCAGGATGTTTTGAATGAGTCTTAAAAAAAATTATAATACTTCACTTGTATAAACCATTGTCAAAACTAATTTAAGTAGTATTACCGATTCTTTAAGATCACGAATTAGCTACTAAATTTCTACATTAAAAATATTCAGTGTTCTTGTGTTATTTCAGCTCCAGTTTTAATGGCTATATTATGACCTCTGTCCACATCTGTAGACTTTGCCTTACCAGAAGGAGAATGACAAGCTTAATGTGAAGATGAAAAATGTAATTCTTTATCAGTATATACTGGGATCACTTCTGAAAATACCAATCTTTTAAATCTCATTAAAGTATACACCTAAGAGGAACTGAATGCCTTAAGTTATTGAACAAGACAAGTTTTCACCTTTGGACATAAATTTGAATTCTTTTCACTTAGCAGACATTTTATATTATATTCATTTAATGACCATTTGGCAACTACTTACCATTTAAAGTGGAATGTGATCCCAAATCCATATTTTTCTTACAGATGCACTACTTAAGTTTGCATGAATGCAGTTGTGTTTGGTTGGAAACCCGATTTCCTCCCCCTAGCGTAGACACCTAAAACAAAATTAAGAAAAATAATCAGGTAGTTAATTCCAAAATGACAACCCCAGAATACTATCTATAACAGTACACCCCTTTAGACCTTATGGCGTAACATTATGGTTAGAATGTTTTGGCCTGAGTAGCTGTGAATTACTTCAAGCCTGAGACCACACAGCAGAACCCCTGCGATCACTAAACTAGCCAGACTTATCCTAAGCACTCGAAGACTGGATTAAAACTTTCACCAAATACAATTATGAACACTTCTAGGCAGCCACTAGGAGATGCTTGCTTTGTCGTAAGTGTCTTACCTAATAACCTAAAACTTAGTTCAGAACCAAATCGACACACAGCTTCAGTGCCTGGGGCTGAGAAGTCACACACTGTAACCTTGTTACTATTTAGAACCCAGGCATTTTTACAAATTCTATTTTTTTTAATGATGATAACATATTTCTAATTAGAAAAAAGGAGAGGGCTGGTTCTAGCTTTTGAAGTCCCATTTATTGTTAATAGCTGGAATTATTCTAATTGCTACCATGCTGATGAGGCATACTGTTGTAGGAGTCAATGGTTATTGAGCCCAAAACATAAAGCACAGGTATAATCTGCAGCTCTAACGCTCTACAGATCTCACACAAGCTTATTTAAAAGCACAGTAATGAACATTTGATACCCTATTAATTACTCTCAGGGTAACTCTCATGTTTTCAGTGCTTAACATTACTTGCTAAGTCACCATTTCCAAGTCTGGAAGCTATGTGACACCTCCAGCAACCTGTAGTTTGCATGAGCAGCTACACAGACTTAAGTAAAATAAACCAAAACCAAAATACGCCTATCTCATACATGGAACCCACAGATCATCTGAAGTAAGACAACACATGCAGGATCATGTGAAGACAATACATGGAGGCAATGGGCAGTCCTCTGGAACTGCCTTTCCAACCCCATGTGCTCTTAATCCAGCCATGTATTATTTCAACAGCTATAAAATCACAGAAGCACAGAATCGATTAAACTGGAAAAGACCGCTGAGATCATCGAGTCCAGCCTATGGCCGAACATCACCACGACAACCGGATCGTGGCACTGAGTGCCGCGTCCAGCCTTTCCTTAAACACCCCCACCGACGGTGACTCCACCACCTCCCCGGGCAGCCCATCCCAACATCTTATCACTCTTTCCGTGAAGAAATTCCTCCTAATAGCCAAAGTTGACACAGCTCTCCATTTTCTTGTCTACTGCACCTACCACTTCGACACCTCGCTGCTTTATCACGCGTTTTAAGAAGTAACAATAACGAAGAGGACACCACCTACGTGCACGCGCGTTGCAGCACGTCTCCTCGCCACCCCCGACCTTAGCCTCCCCGCCGCGGCCAGCCACGCGCAGTACGGCGCGGTGATCCCGTTCTCCCGCTGTCGGGGCCGTGGGCTCGGCCAGGGCTCGGCCAGGACTGCGGCCGCCCCCGCGCCACCGCCCCTCAGACGCCGCGTGACGCGGCCGCCCGACCCCCGCGTGCCCCTCAGTCCTTCCGGGTTGGCGGGCGCGGACCCGCCCCCGCCCCGCCCCAAGGTCGGTCGGAGCCGCGGCGGCGGCACGGCGGGCGGGCGCGAGGCGTCGTGTGGGGATACGGCGGTGCGTGTGCGACGGGGCTGTGTGCAGAGCTCTCAGTGGGACGTGTGCGGAGCTGTGTGCAGAGCTCTCTGTGGGACGTGTGCGGAGCTGTGTGCAGAGCTCCCTGCGGGGCGTGTGCGGGACTGTGCAGGCTCGGTGCGGGGCTGCAGGAGGAGCGTGTGCGGGGCTCCATGCGGAGCGTGTGCGCCGCGTCGTTTGGGGCTCTGCCGGCAGCGCCTCGTTCTCCCGGTGCGTGCGGGGGCCACGCGCTGGTGGGGAGAAGGCAGAGATGTCTCGTTGTCGGGCGGAACGGAGGGAGGCAGCGTGGCAGGACGGACGCGCGGGAGGAGGCAGGTGGCCCGGGAAGGGGCCCGCGGCAGAGGGGAGCAGGGAAGTGGCGGCTGGGGGCTGTGCCCCGAGCGGGGACAATGCGTGGCGGGGGACAAGCCGCCCGCCCAAGGTCAGACGGCGGCCGCGGGCTATAAATAGCGACGGGAGAGAGAAGGGGCCGCTGCCGCGGGGGCCCGGCGGGATTGCGGGCGAAGAGCACATTCCCGGCTCCCCTGCCCGCTGCCCGGCGTGTCCCGCCCCGAGTGCGTGCTCTGCTGAGCCTGCCGGGCGCCTCAAGCTGTGTCCCACTCAGGGTGACTCCTGAGAGAGCTGTGGCAGAGATTGGAGTCGTTTGTTTGGTGCCTTGGGGCCCCACGGTTTTACCGTACAACAGTTCCTGTTTTAAAGCAACGGTGTAAAGAGAAAATGGTCTTGAGTCGCAGAAATGCGATTCCCAGGTTGGTTTGTTAAGCCAGTTGCTTTGGTTAAGAGCTGTCTTGTTTAATTAGGAAAAAAAAAGATTTTGATTTCTAGCCAGAAAGATAGAGTTGAGGAATGATTGTCTCGTGGCTACTGGCATTCGACTAGTCCTAAACCTGCTGCGTTCGCATGCCTTCTGTCCAGTGCCATTAATAGCTCTTGATTTGTTTTCACATTTGCTGTAGGGATTCCATACGTGGCAAGGAATTTATTGTGAGGTCTGGGTGCAATGGCGAGCCTTCTGCGTGTTGCTGTCAGTGGGTGCTCATCTCCTGTTTTTGGCAATGTGTTTCCACCGAAGGCGTGTCCTGCAAAGATGCCCTGCTTGCGCATGTTTAGAACCCACCAGGTGCTTGGGTCTCAGACAGCTCCAAAGCCAGGTAAATTGATTAAAGTACTGTAAATAATCTTTTATATTTAAAACATGAATATAAATAGTTTCTTTTTTTCTTTCTTTCAGATCTGCATTAGTACAGAAAAGACTTAAAATAGAAAGAACACTCTTAAATCGTGCCAGCAGCACACTTGAGTCAATTGCAGCACAATTTTAGACTGGCTTTATAGGGTTTATAGAAGGTGTTTGTGTTTATTGTGAATACTTTGGATCCACATAGTTTTTGTGGTTACAGGGTCTGAGCTCTTGCTAATACTGTCCTTGCTTGAAGGAAGTATTTAAATAAATGCTTTTCTTAGTTAAAAGCCTGACTTCCCCATGAGTTTTGGTAGTGCAGCTCTTCGTGTGTACGTGAGAGAAAATACAGACTTCACAAAAACAGCATCTGCTAGTATATGGAGGCATTATTATCCCATGTAAAAAAAATCTCTTACCTTTGTTTAGGAAACATATTGTATAACTTTGAAAAACTATTGATCTATGTCTCCATGTGTAGAGTTTGTTAGTGTATTGCACAAATTGCATTTCAGCAGATAATAGGCAAGTTCAGGTATTTTCAGGGGGAAAAAAAAAACAAACTGGGAAAGGGGGGACCCTTGTTTCCACTTTCTAATATGAGCCTGGTATATGAAGATCAGAACTGACAACTTTTTTTCCCTATTCTATGTTGTACATAACCTGACAGTTGGAAGACTGAAGAATACCTAATGCAGTTTTAATGCTATTTTTGCCCATTATTATTGCATGAGTCATGTCTCCCTTGGAATTTAGAGACCCTACTTCTGTGCAGATATAGGATCTTAGTCTGCAAAAGGTTAATATGGAGAATTGGACTGATTGCGCACATGGTGTCTGGTTCTTCCAAATGTAGGCAGTAGGTAACTGCGTTAGATACTTGAGAGTATTAGGAAAGTAGTGCTGTTGGAAACAGAAGTGTCTCGTTGTGAAAACATGGGACACAAAAGTAGCATATAGTAGCTCTGAGAAGCCTGTGTTGTATAGAATTTGTGGCAGTTCTAACAATGAATAGTGGATTTTGTGATCCTTTCAACTTGGTGACTGAAGATTTTGGAACTTCTGAAAAAAATGTCATGAGAGGAAGTTGCTTTACTCTCAGGGCTCCTGATAAATCTGTATCACTCTTGTGTGGTGAAACCAGAATTTCTTTGATAGATTTGAGATACTCCCATTTTTTTTTTCCGTGTTAAATATCTGAATTAAAGAGACATTTGTCAGTCTTCATATGGCAGATTGTCCCTTGGTTGGGAGTGTAAACCGGAACACAGGAAACTAGGTTCAAAGTTCTTTCTGAAATATCCCAGGTAAGTGTCCTTGTTTGAGTTTGGAATCAATTTCGTATTTGACTTTGACCACAAATTTCATCGTGAAACTGAAGAATCTCTTCTATTTTACTGAAATCAGTATGCTACTCTGTGTGTGTAAATTTTCTCGTTTTTAAGAATGACTTTTGAAAACTTTTCCCACAAGGATGGAGAATTCTGATTAGTGTCATTCAGTGTTGCCTGTTCAAATCTGTTTTGTGGAACCCCTTAATTTAAGGGGTTAGTAGTTTTCATGAAATGCAGTTATTTTATATGGAGAATAACAAGTTAGGTAGTCTTTTGGTTGATAATTAAGCTTTCCGTGTAGTACACTTTGGTAACTTGATTTGTCATTCAGTAAAGGACAAATCAAGGATAAAATAGCAATTTAATGACAAATTAGAAGCAGGGCTATTGCTTATATTTATTTTCTAAGTGGTCTTGAATCAAAATGTAACAGATACAAAATAACTTTTGTTTTATTCATTCAGAAATTAACTTTGATTATAGTAACGCTTGGTAAAATCACTGTATCACTAAGAAGAGTAAGTTTTCTGAAAAGATTAGTGTCACAGTGATTCTTCTTAAGGCTGTAGTTATTACTTTCCTTGTCTCAGATTAGCTTTCATTCCATCCAGGCTATGTTATGTACAAAAGCAATATCTGCTTGAGGAGAGGAAATACAGAGATACAGAGTCAGCTGAAAAGTAAACTTGGGGCATGGATAATTTTCTTGCTGCCAGCTATTATGCTGCTGCTTGCTTACTGGAAACATAGGAGCTTTCATACAGGTGTAAACAAGTATTCCTATAATCTGTGCCAGACAGTCACTAGGATCAGCTGCTTCAGAAACAGATGCAAAGCTTTCTGAAGCCCTGGGGAATGTGCATATGGAGTGACTGACTCTTGAGCTTTCCATTATACTTCCAGATTAGTTTGTCCTACAACTCTGTGACTTTTACCTCTCTCTATTTTGGGATTTTAAGTGTCCTTTTCATTTTGATACTTATTTCTTAAAATTTCCTGTTTTTTTCTAAACCTGTAACAGTTAATTTTCAATTAGTTCTCTAGGTAAGCTTTATTTTGTTTATAAACAAGAAATTCTCCTTTAATTTCCCTTTTTTTTAATTCCATGTTTATGTAATAGGCGGGATCAGGTGTTCGTTTAATCTTCTGTACCATTTTTTTTTCTTTTGGCCAACATCATATTGCTGTTCTTCGGAATATGTCCTCATCTTCAGAACAGGTGAGGTGGTTTGTTTAAAGGTTGTTAGAGTAACATAAAAAATAGGCAACCTGTTTTCAATCCCAGAACACATGGCATATAGTCAAAACTTCTCGTTTTTCTTCCCCCTAAGTCACTCTCTATTGGCTGATACTATTTTATTGCAGACTACTTCCCAAAGTCAGGTTAAGGAGATCAAAAACCTGTATTTTCTGCTATTGTTTTGACTTAGAATCTTCTCTAAGATTCTTGTAGATAGAAGTTACATGAAGAAAGTGACTGTTACAGTTTTATTTACATGAAGTTTGACTATGTCTTCATTACACAGTTAGGATTATGGTAAGGGAATGAGAAAGTGGCTTCTTACTAGTTTTTCGAAGTTCTAAGTTATATATATGCCACAGCATTTCACTGGAATGTATATTCCATTCTAAGACCTGTGAAATTTAATGATTCTACTTCTGATAGTGGCAGAATCTAACTACTGTTTATCTTCTACTCAATATATTAAAAAACTTCATGACTCAAACATGTGCTCCAGGTATGTGTGTATCAGTCAGTATTTGGAAGATGTCCATGATGTTGTAAAGCAGTAAATCACTAAAACATACTCAAGGCAGTTCTTAAAGAGATTATCTGACATGAAGGATTAGAGAGACAACTTGTAGGCTTCACCCTTTCACGTAACTTTAAACCCCAGGCAAGGATAGCAGATGAGCTTCCTCAAAATAAAACCTAAATCAAGGTCCTAAATTTACAATCCTAGGTTTCAACCTTTCAAAGCTATTGACTTCGATGAAAATGCTGAATTCAACAAACCAAATCTGTGTTAATTATAAAGCTTCCTTAACCAGAGTTTAGATTGTATCCTGTTGTGTGTGCCAGTGCAGACAGGCAGCTGGGACAGTCACAAACTCATGTCTACAATCCAAAGGGTAAATTTATTCCCATTACTTCGCTAACGGGGTATTGCTGAAGCAGCACCCAGGCAGAGGAAAACAAGTGGAGACACAGGCACCAGTAAATCATCGCAGACCTGCTGTTTACATATGCTTATCAAGAGTTATTTCCAGCTGAAAGGGAGCTTTGCAATCCTTCTTGCCAGTGTTCTGCTTTTTAACGCTTTCTTCCTAAGACTCATACTGCAATTTTAAGATAGATCTTTGTTTTTGAGCTGTAGATATCTGCTCCATTTTGGTGCTGAATCATATGGAAGTTCAGGGCAGTCTACTTGAAAAATGTCCTACACCTACTCTAGCTAAAAGCTGGCAAACTGACAGTTTGCTTATGTATTAATTTGCTTTTGTATTTATGGGTTACCGGAGTTCTGGTAGTGGGACAGAGAAAAAAAGTAGGTGAGGCAAATGAGACTTGTTGAATATTTATCTTGGATTTCATCTCCCAAAGCTCTGGAGAAGAGTGTGTTCCTCAGTGCTGTCCTGTGATCATTCTGTTTACTAAATAAGGTGCAAGTACTTTCTATCTGAAAAAGTTGTACTAATTTTTATTGCATGCAAGATGTACCAATAAAGAAGGAAATGAGGAATAAGGAAACACATTTGGCATGTAGTGAGTGTATATTTCTGTCCTGTTACTCCTAGCCCTTTACTCTTCTATTCTGGTACTCCACACAGAAGCAAATGAGCAAAAGGAAATTAGAATCATCTATTGTCATTTGAGCCTTAGGACCTAAAAGAAGATTTGCTTGAGTAAAAGAAAAGCTTTAGTGAAATGTCTTTTTGCCTTTAAATTTGCCGTTATCTATTTCCTTTATGCTATAATTTATTGCTTCCCCTGTTTGCTCCTCCTTTCCCTTCCCATTTTTCTTCCCCCTTTTTCCCTTGTTTTTCCCTTCCTCTTTTTTCGCCCATATTTTCCCCCTCCTTTCCTCCCCTTCAGCATTCTAGTGCTGCAAAAACTTCCAAAAGGAGAAAGGGAAGGTAGGACTCTAGTTCTTAACTTTTCTCAGTGCTTTTTGAAAAGTCTTTTGCATCCTGTCCTACCCTAGAGCTACTTCCTCTCTGAAATTCTGATTGGTCTCTGTTATCCTAACAAATTTCAATCTTCTAGGTTTCATTCCTGCTTCTAAAAGACAAGAGAGCTCATTTCCACCGAGTTGATTTAGTGAAAATCAGAAGCAGGACTTTATTGTGTAGTAATACACAATAAAGGAGAAAAGTATCTTCAAATGCAAGGGTAATTTGAGTGACAGCAACAGTTACCACAGCTGGTAACAAGTGGTTAGTGCTGCTGTGGTAGGTATGGCCTGAGTTGCACGGCGATGTTTAGATTTGTTGTATGCTGGTAGAACAAATCATTGCAAAGCTTTGTTGATCTGTTGTTTTGGATGTGTGGTTTTGCTCCTGTTGTGACTTTATGTTCTATGAATGTATGTT
>WAAE01041637.1:0-23764 GCA_013400495.1 Nicator chloris | reverse complement strand
TATGTATGTATGTGTATATATGTTTATACTGTTCTCAATGTCCTGTAATTCAATATCCACCTTCCTTATGGCACATTCACCCCATATGGGTAGAATAAATAAAACTAGTTTCAAAATCTGATCTCAGAAAACACCTGTGATTATCCATACAGAAACAGACCTTAAATCTCTTGACCCTGGACAAATTGTTCAGCCATTCTCCTGAGAGATGTCTTCCTGCCTCATAGATCTTCCCTATTGTTCCACGTCTCTTGGAAAACTCTTTCTTTCTGGCAGTGTCTGGGATTTCTGTATCAGAGACTAAAAACCACACAAGTTTCCTTTCCCTTCCCAAAGTGGCAGGTTCTGCTTCCTTAGCACAAGTGAGCACTCTCTGCAGCGATGACTGCATAGAAAAACTGAACTGGCTCTTGCTCTAAACCATAGGGATGCACTAACACTGCAGATCCAACAAAATCAGAAAATATGAGATTGTTTTTTCCCCTAATTGAGCAATTCAGGGAAGTCTTCAAGTAACAGGAGTGGTTTAACAGAAAACCCCAGTTTAGTAAGAAGATAGCCAAACCAGCTGTGTATGAATGAGCTGATTACTAGAATAATTCTAATCACTAATGCTGATACTTGACAAGTTTATTTAGAATTTTTACTTCAGTAATTATACTTTGCCCTTGTGAAAGCTGTGAGAGAAGACTTTTCCCAACAAGGTGCTCAGTAAAGGTCTCATCAGCTTCACTAAGTGAGATCAGTAGTTCTGATTTCCATGATGCACCCACCTAGTCAAGGAGTGGCCAGTAGCAGATGCCTCCTGGAAAACACAAAACAAGATGACAGCATCATGATCCTTTTCCCAAAATGCTCTCATAACCCCCAGGAAATTGTGGTTGAGAGATTTCCTGTGCCAGAGGTATATTTCTGCATTTAATAGCTCTCCATGGACTTGTCAGCATTGCCAGAGTTTACTCACTGACTCCCAAGAAGACGTAGAATATATTCTCACGTGGGTATTTTGAGACATAACCACTCAGTACACTCAATTGACTGTAATAATAAGTTAGCACCCTTCAGGGACTGTACTTTCTACTACCAACAAAACAAGACAAGGAAGGAAATATTGCCTGAATTTGATAACATCCATCATCCATGGGTACTCTCTGCCATTCTCAGCAGCAGGGATGGCAATCAGGTTGTTATCTGGCTGTTTTCCCAAACAGGCTGTCTGGTTCTGCTGTGGTGTCACCTGTCCCTGTCAGGGCTGTGACAAATCAGACTGTGTGAGCACCAGGGTGTTTGGGCAAGCAAGGTGTTTCTGAGATGGGGGCTGTGAGAGAGGTACATGGTCAGCCTCACCCAGAGGCAAGCAATGCAAATGTCCTGGCTTTGTCCTGGAGCCAGCGAGGGCTGGAATGAGGTGAGAGTAACTCAACATCATTCTGCGAAGGAGCACTGTAATCTCTCTAAATCAGTAGTTAGCTAATTTAGTAACTGAGTAGGGGTGGAATTTTAAATAAATCATACATAAAGTTATTTTTTAAAGTCAACCACATGGCCTGAAAGAAAGTTGTATGTTCATGAGGCAGCACAAAATCAGCATTAGCAAGTAAGTAATGACAATTAGGAAATGTAGGGGGTAAGTCATGCAAAAGTGAGTCCAAGAAAAATAAGGTATTGATGATTCTCTGCTGACATTTACCAGCACTTCAGTTTCTCTCTAACATCTGTTTCCGAGTGAGGCATCATTTCAAAGCTATTCATTCAGAGTAGCTGAAATATTTAGCTATTATAGGACTTGTTTTTCTCTCTCTTCAGTACTAGCTTTCATCCACTGAGATCTGCCTATCTATATTCTTTTTATTCATTAGTGAGAGATAGTTGAATTACTGCAAGGATATTCACTGAAGATATAACAAGATAATTTCTTTGTTCTATATATTGACTTGACAGTTACTTAAAGAGTCAGACAAGCTTTCTCAGGGAGAAGAGAAGCAGACTTTGCCCAGTCTTTCTCCTTTCAGAAAGCCACTCATGCCATCAAAGATGCAGAAACTTGGACAATCCTGGTCTTGCAGCTAAAGAGATAAAAGAGAGCAGATTCTTGAACAAAGACCAATAGAGCCAGGGGAACTCTAAAATTCACCCAGAGCAGCTTTCCTCTTTGATTCCTAGTTCTGTTATTTTAGGAAGTTGGGGTGTCTTTTTTTCTCTGGTATTTTAAAATAATTCTGTGATACTTCTTCAACAAAATAATTATGCCATATGCATCTGGTACAGGATTTTCATCCACTTAACTTTCTGTAATTCACATACTTTTTCTCATATTTGAATGATATGCAATATAGAGTTGTATTCATTATAACTTTCATAATAGTAATGAGCATGTTTTGAATGAAAGAGGGATTGAAAGCTTTAAAAAAAAACAGATGTAGTCATATGCTTTAGGAAAAACTTGATTTCTTTAGTCCAACTCAAAATTAGAAACAAAAAAAAACCAGAATATTATATCTTTTTTCTTTTGAGCTTTTGAAGTTTCATTGAAACAGAAAATTCAGAGTGAAGCACAAAGAACAGGATGAACAGTTCAATAGCAATCTGCAATTCTAATTTTACTTGTGTCTAAATAAATATAAAACAATTTTAATTCATTTTGATTGAAATGTGCCTCTACAAGAAGAATTTTTCCTTGCAGAGAGGTCTATCCATGATTCCTATCTTTGTTTAGCAAATATATCTTCCTTTTTATGCTTGTAATTCAGGCTATGCAAAAAAACTCGAGGGCTGAGGGCTAACCATAAACACAATCAAGATATGCACATCTGCAGGTCAGCAGTTTCTCAGGATGGTGTTGGAACCATGGCCACAGACTCTGCTTTGTGGTTGGCTGTGTGGTGGCAGAGCTACCTGCAGCTCAGGGAGGGATTTGGGTACACAGGTAACAGCAACTGCTGCTCACTCTCTGGCTGTCAGAGGGGCATCAAATCCAACTTTACTCCTTGCAGCCAGACCCAAGCACCCTCCATCTGTTCTGCTCTCTCTGCATGGCAGCCCTGGCCCAGCCAGGATTTGGATCACAGCAAGCAAGTTTCAGCTCTAGAGCCTGAGAAGCTGATGGTGTTGAATCCTGCCCACTGCAGGAATTGCTCTGCAGACCCTGTGCATGAATTGTACCTTTTCAAAACATTTAGGTGTTATCTATTTTCATCAGGCTACAAGATGGAATATTTTCTCTTCCATTTAGCAGCCTAAACAAGTGTGTTTACCACGAATATCCACATCTGCAACTGCAAGTCACCTACCTGTTAATTGTGAAATACACACGGCAGGAACTGCACAGCTGCACACCCAGCTCCCCGGGCACAGCTTCAAGGTCTTTGTCCTGTGACACAAAGACAGTGTCATACTCTTCCATGAGAACCCCAGCTAAGCAAATACCAATTTCCCAAGTAGAAAACACTGCAATTACCAAGCCTACACTCCTCCCAGACAGCTGAAAAAGCTCTGTTAGAAAAATTACATTGATTGCTTCACAGCCTAAAGTTGTAAGGACCTATGGATTCAGTAATAAACTTGTAGCATTTTTGGCAATTGCCCTTCTCCCTTCATCCCCTCTCCCCCAACTGTTGACTTCTGCTCACTAATCATATCAAACCAAGGTTAGACAGATTCATTTTCAAATAGCAGAGAGAAACATGAAACAAAAATCAAGAAGAGTATAAAAGGAGCTACCAAGAAATTGCCCTCTCAAAAAAAAGCTTTTTTCCTTCAAAGGAGCTGATTTTACTTGCTGCTCTTCTATGGTTTGTGACACATTGATCTTCAAATCCCCATATGAAAGACGAAAATGGGCAATAATACTTTAGATATTAGTCACTTTAGGGGCTTGGAGAATAATTTTCCTTTAAACTGCTCAGGAAAAGCTGATCTGATCAAATAGATTATTTTTGTGAGCAAACAAATACACAAAAACATTAGTAAAGGTCTCTAGTTTGCACTGTGCTTAAAACACAACGAGTAATGAATAGTGAGGACTATAAAAATAATACTGGGGGCTGTTTGGCCTTTCACACAAAGATGCTTTCAGAAAGTTCATTCTGAAGTAATACAAGAAAAGTTCAGAGACTGTCCAGTGTCCTTAGGATATATAGCTCTAAGAAACAAAATTTGCACCATGAAAACAAGATCTGAGGCATACAGTTATCTCTTAGATCCTTTTTATCTGATGCTTTTTAGTCTGAGGCTTTGGTCTTCTTACCAACAAACTTTGCTTTCTGCTCATGTCTCTCTCTACAGCAACCAAGGGTGTTTCGTAGGCTGTTACTGTAAGAGGGAATCTAATTCTCCAGCTTTATCTTGGCATTTGAATATGAAAAGACAACTGTTTCCAGTTTTTCTAGGTCTTATTTTATCCCAGTAGAATGAAATTTACCCATTTGGAACTTCTCTTCAGGTTAAGCAGCTGACAATTGTTTCAACAGTTTAAAAAGTAGGAAAGACCTGGCTTATTAAATAATTGCAAATACTTCTGCTGGCTTTAATGATCTTTGAATCAAGCTGTAATTGTGACTAAAGATTAAAAGCCTGATCGTATCTGGTTGGAAGTAGATGAAATTTCTTGCAGTGCAGAGTGAAGATTCTTCATGTCTACTTTTGAAAAGATGCTCATACACAAACACTTCAAATGAGAAGAGATTTTTAAAATGTAATGGCTAAGGAAGAAAAATATGTGCTGTCAATCAACAGTGCTCTGTGGAAAAGAGGTCTTGTAACACAAAACCTAATTTGTTCTTTGACAAGAATGCACAACTGGATGATAAACGTAGCCCTCAAGATGTAATATTCTTAAAATGAGGTATTGGTACTGCTGATCCTGTCTGGGGGTGTGGGAAAGAATTGATCATCCCTTTACTTCCCCCAGTTGCACTTTCTCTTAATCCATGATGTTACTCTTTTTTTAAGTGTTTGAAATGGAACTGTCTCCATTTGATTAAACATCAGAACCTGTGAAGAATACAATGTATGGCCAAAAAGTGACTGAAAAATCCTAAAAGATATCTATCAAGGGGAAATCATTAGCAAAAAGGGGTGTTTCCTTGGCAGATTGGGAGTGTTTCTGCCTGAGGGTTATGCTGTTGTATATGTTTCATCAAAGAGTATCAGGGAAGACAAAAGTCATTTTTAAGTATGGACAAAACCTGGTATTCTCTTAAGTAAACATAAGGACAAAACTATGATGCACAGGGATCTAACAAAATTTAGTTTTCATCTGGCCTATTCAAGTCACATCAAAAAAACTCTTCTGCAAAATGGTATGTTGTGATATCTTGGAAGACAGGGATCCCAAAGAAGGATTTAGGAGTTATATTCAGGAAACAAATTAGTGTAACTGCTCAATAATATGGGAAGCCTCTTTAAGAATTTTACAAATGCGTTTTGAACAATATAGATTATGGCTGAAGGTGATGTAGAGAGAAGTAAAAAATCCTTCACTTCCTGAAATCCAGTTCTCACTTTCTATCATCCTTGGCTTACATGAACAATACAATAAACAGCAGAAAGCAGTGAATGAATTTAGGACATAAAAGCTCAATTTTTGCAGTATGATGAGTTAAATCCTGCAATACAATTTACACAAAAAGCAGATGCAAAGGACTTCCAAATTAAAGTTTTCCTGACCTGTAGGTCCAGATCACATAGAAAAACACTTTACAGCCATATAACCTTGATTCTCAGAAGCAACGAGAAAGTCCTGCCTAGAGGGACTGTCTCAGAGCAGTATTTTCTGCAGTCACAGTGTAGAAAACAGTGTGCAGTGAAAGTCTGCTTGATCTGGAGAAGTTATCAAACCAGGGATAGTCTAGTGGTAAATAAGTAAAAATATTTGCTTAAGTGGTGGAGGTCACTAATCACCTAATTAGCTGCATAGAGCCATGGTGTCCTCTTTACCTCTTGATGACTCCAAGTCAAATTATGAGCCTGACAGTAATTTCTTGGGCAATGTTTAAACCCCTGACATGCCTCTGAGTATGAGGACTTGGCTAGAACACCTTTATGTCTGTAAAAATATGGAATTCAGAGAATTCTGAGCACGAGTTCCCAGCATAGATTCATATTTTACAGCATGACCCGTGCAGGTCAGGAGGATGAGGGCACGGTGAGCTCAGAGCACACCACCCACCCCACGCTGGGTGATAATGGTTTCTAGTTGTCAGCTCATGAAGAATTTGATCTTCCTGTAAATTGCTGAGAGTTATGCAAAGCACTTGGACACACGTGCAGATGTAGAGATGGATGAAAAAGGTTGGGTTTTCTTTAGCTATCATCAAAAAAATTCAAAATTTTGCAAAGCCAAGAAAATCTAAGTTTGGAGTTAAGTGAGGGAAAAGTGAATATCTTTTTCTCCCTCCTGAAAAAGAAGAGTGATTAAACTTAAGATAAAGAAACCAAACACCCCACACAAAAAATTGGCAAACAACTTGTTTATCAGTTCTGGACTTGTTTTTAAAGGAAAAGAAGTAATAACTTTCTCATAAATTCAGAGGAGCTATGAACAGAATTTTTCAACCATCAGAAGAAAATAGCAATAAAGGCAAATAAATGTAAGAGTAGGGGTTTTTTCTCTCCATCTTTGCCTATGTAGGAAGGCATGCATACATCTGTTTCATGCAAGCAATGTGTTCATATTCAAGATAGCTCTACTCAGGGCCTGTATGGATGTTCCTGTGAAGTTCCAGAGGATTTAGGATGTGTTCAGGAGAAACTATTCTTCACATATAAAAATTCAGGTGCTATCACTCGTGCTTGAGAGCAGTGCAGCCTTTTAGTAGCAATGTTCAACATGATACAGACAGGTACCTTGCTTCTGCTAAGAAAGAGAGCTTTATTTCATCTGGAAGCTTTTGGCTGATGGCTACACTCGCTGACACTGAATCATCCTTTCACCTCTGTGAGATGTTACAGCAGGCAGAAGTCTTCAGATAGAAGGTATCACAAGCAAAGTTTGCATGTATTTGGCATCATCCAGTGGCCTTAAATATCTGTGAGGCTCTTTCATTTCATCTGCAAATGGCATGGGAAGATAAATCCAGCTATGTTCCTTCCTTTAATGGGAATGGTATTTCACCATGCCGTGGTACCTCCTCTCATGTTGTCTCACATGCGCTGAGAAATCCAACAGATTCTACAGCAGTTTTGTAATTTGTCTCCTGCAAATGTCATCTAGAAATGGTGGGATCAGTCGTGCTTAAAATGAAAAGCACGATCAACAGCATGGAGAGAGCTAGAAGCTAAAATTTCTTTTTTATGGCTTGACCCTAAAAAATCCTGACCTCCTGCATCTGTCCATTTTTGACTGAAAAATAAGTGGCCAGTTGGGATAAAGCCCAAAGTTCTGAATGAACAAGTGAATTGGCAGGAACACATGTGGAAAATAGTTTATTTAAGAAAAAAAAAAAAAAAAAGAAAGAAACAATTGTCAGGAGGGAATCTTAAATATCTTGTCCTCTTATCTGGATTTTATTCAATCAAATAATGAGTAGATACATACTGTATAACTTAGTAGCAGTCAGAGCAATGAAATTTTCTTTCCATACTACTCTAACAGTTGTTATAAAGGGATTTCTATTGAGCAGAAATTATTTACATGGATAAATCTGAGGAATCAGCAAGCATCTTAAGGATGTAAAAAAAATGCTATGAAAAGCACAAATACTTTAGTCATTATTAGAGGTTATTCAGCCTCCAAAGATGTATTTGTTCTTATTGCTCTGGATGATGGTACAAATATTACTTCTGGCAAATTAATTTGTTTCTTAGTCTTCATTTGATAGATTCTAGTAGTGATGGAAGATACCTGGGATCTTGCAGGTCTGCAGGGAGCTTTTATTGTCACAGTCACAAAATTTGATATCCTTTGGGTAGGAGAATTAATTCCTGAATTTAGAAACTGTGTAGTGAGGGAGGGCTCAAACATAACTGTTGTAGTTATAACATGGACAGCCAGATTTGTTATTAACAGTCAACTTATATATTCATTGAAAAATGTCCCCTGTTTTGGTTTAGCAGAGGAATGGAGCTTGAGGTATAACAAACAAGCTTCTTAACATGTTTGCTGTCAGTAATTCTCATCTGGCTGAACAGAAGGCAGGAAAATTGGCTCAACCAGGACAAAGACACAACAGGGTGATTTATGCATTGGAAGTGAGGGCAAAACCCAGTTCACACACACTGCTGCAGAGCTCCTGTGGGTATCAGCACTGCCACACACAGCAGCAGGCTGTGAGGAGGAATTTTCTTCAAACCTACCCTCCCTCTGAGCCCCACGTATTTTAGGGTTCTGTCAAGAGAACCTTCATGTGAACAGCTCTGATTTTTCATTCAGGTAGAGAGAGAGGGATAAAGTAGCCTGGGTGGGATGCTCCCACTTTTGACAAACCTGACGTTCTACTGATGAGAGAAGGGAGCCCTGACAAAAACTCATGGCTCCAAAATGGGCCTGGCAGTGATTTGTGGTGAATTAGGGCAAAACTGAGAATGGTCATCACTTGGTCTCCTGGGTGAGCAGCCACCTGCTTCTTCAGCTAACTGTGCCTTGGCATCTGGGCTGCTGGTCCTCAAGATGTTATTGTAACTCTGAGCATTGTCCCAAGTGAAGGCCTGGGAGTAAATGAACTCCGGCTGCAAAATTAAAAGGTGCAGAAATAGTTCTTCGTGCCTCACAGACCTCTTATTCCTTGTTCTCCCTTTATTCCCACTGGCTCTGACCCTATTTTGTCCTCCTGTGATGGTGGAAAGCATCGGCAGCTTTTACCTCCAGCTCTTCTCTTCTGCATGCCAGCCATGCTGGGGCTCTCTAAACACCCTGACTTCATTTTGTTTATTTTTCCAGTCTTTTCACATTACCTGTAGATTCTTGCACACACAGAGATGTGGCATCCTCTGCAAGGGCTTCTGCACCACATCACTGAATTATTCCACACCTGCCAACTTTCCTCCAATTTTCACCTTCTCTTCCCACATGTCCTTAGTGGGCCATAACCAACAAATGGTGCTGCTTACCTCGCAGTGACTGCAGCCTTTGTTCAGGCTGTGCTGGGTGCTGGGGTACAGCAAAGTCTGCTCCAACTGACAAAGACAAACAAGAGCGTGTTACAGTGTGAAGATGTGCAAGACCAAGTTAGATCCAAGAAAACAATCAATTTTTTTGCCAAAAACCATTATGGGAACTGCCAAGGACTGTGGAACATTGAAACTTTACCGCCTTTCTCTCTCCCTGTGAGGAACACTGGCTTTGACCTGTTTTTTTTCAATATAAACATAATTCTATGTGTGTATGATTAAAATGCACAACAAAAAGAATTGCTTCACTGCCCATTGTCCCTTGCTGGGGAGGAACAAAAGGAACAATCCAATGGCATATGTTAGTCACACTGCTTCACACACTGCTGGAATGTTTTCAATTAGGATCTCTGTAGAAATGATTTTTTTGGACAGAACTGTGGCATCTAAAATTAAGTATGAATTACATCAAGCCAAACAAATGTGACAGCCATTAGTATAAGCATGTACCAATCTTCCACAAATGTATGTATTTTGCGGAATGCTTTCATCTAGCTAAACTGCAGATGAGTGGCTAAGGTACACTTTGATTTTTGATAGCAATGCTATTCATTTTATCTGAGTGCCATAATTTTGAAGTGGCTTTTTTAGAGATGATGCACACCCTCCTCTCACACAAATGGCCCATGTAATACTCTTAAGTGGTCTTGCTGAAATTGGACTGAGTGCTGACAGCTGACAAGATTGAATAGAAGTGTCTGAAACTGATCAAAATGTGAAAGCAGCTTTGTGAGGAAAAAAAAATTCCAATTTCAAAGTTCTTTCCCTTTTGTACCTATTTCATTTAAAAAATTAACTGTCCGTTCTTCTTGCTTTCATGAATGCTTTTCATAATGGTTAAAGGGCATTCTCCAACAATGCCAATAGTATCAAATTTTAATTTAAAATATTTCTTTTATTTCTTTCTTGTCAGATGTCATTTCTATATTCTGACTAAAAAAAAAACAGAAAAAAGAAAAAATCCATCCTTTAACTTCAGAACCCTCCAATCAGCATTATGACATCTTGAAAATATCTCATCCATTTCAGGGGAATCACGACCAGGACCAGCATTTTTACACTTGATATCCTCAATATGCCACAGTTAAACACTTGTTATCCTTATCAAAACCAGAAGGTGGCAAGCACTCTTAAAGTATGAGCTGGATTGAAACAAGACAGAAAATCCTTCCACCAGAAAACCTCAGCCACCATTGTCTTCAACTCAGCATGAGTTTCCCAGCCAGAAATTTGTGTTTTACAGTGTCCAGTAAATCACAGCAGGACAGAACTAAAAAGGAAGGTGTGGAAGAGATTTAAACATGTCTTCTATTTTAATTTAAGCAAAGAACTCTGAGACTAAAGTAGACAATAATTGCCTAGAAAATAAAGCTGACTGGAAAAAATGAAATTTCCACCCCATAGCAGCTCTGGCCAAGCAAGGGCTTCAGAGAGGTTGGGCTGGCTTTGTGTGGCCAAAGAGGAGAGACAGATCACCTGGAGCTAAACCTGCCCCGCAGCCTGTACACAAATGTAGATTAATGTTACAAAACAATAAATAACACTTTGCATGGATTTTCCCAGAAGGAAACTAGCCCCAAACCTTACTTAATGATTTTCACTGTTTTTCAGCAAAAGCTTCATGCTTTGTCTGCTAATCTGTCAGACTTAGAAAGTGCAGCAATTTGTGTGTGAAAACAACAATAGTGGAAAGCTAATGTGTTCTGGGGTGCTGAGTTGGAGGCGTTGGTAGGAAATTGCCTCCCCTGCATGTTTTTTTCAAGCATTTTAGTTGAATTTCAGTCTGTAACTTAGCTGGGGGAAGAGGTCATCCAGGGCATACTAGAGAGGAGTGCCTGAATGGTGAATTAATACACCTAGAGAAGTCTGTTATACAAGGAAACCAGTATACTCTCCATTTCAGTATTGCTTACGTCATTACTTAATTTTAGCACTTGGCCTAAAGACTTCATGTCAGTCGGATTATTTTCCTGACAGCCTTTTTTTTAAAAAAACATAATATTTAATGAATTGGTGGATAAGAAAGATTTGAATAAAGGACATAATTTCTGAACTTCTTCCTCAAATCCTGAAGGCCTCAAAGCATGAGGAAGCAACAAAGCCTCAAGATGCCTATGAGAACGGACAGGAGCTTATGTCTTGAAAGCTGTGAACATACAATCCTCTCTGACATTAATCCTGAGCTGGGAGCAAGAGACAGATGATGATCCTGTATTTAATTATACAATGCCATAGCACAGGTGGCTGCAGTGCTGAGGAATCAAATCCATCCCTACCAACCTATGCCAGGTACTTGGTGTAAAGGTGATCTCTGCCCCTCCCACTTCCCCATGAAAACATGGGCAAAAAAATGGTACCATAGGCCAACACCACTATCCTCATGGTAATTCCTCTATCCTAAGCTTTCCCTTTCTTTTGAACACATTAAACACTGGGGGAAAGGAGTTGTTTGTGCCTTTTCAAAGGTAGTACAATAAAGATACACATTCCATCACAGCGGATTAAATGGATTCGAGAAAGGACAGTGATTCCTTATGCATCCAAGCTGTACTCAGAACTCACAGAGAACCATGTCTGTGGTATTGCCATGTCTAGGGAAGGCTCATCTTGTACCTCTAACTACCAAACACATCCAGAAATAAATGTTGCCCCATCTCACCTGCATGTTTCACAGGAAGTGCCCCACTGCAAGTGGCTGCATAGCCCTGGGCACCCTCTGCCCACAGCTCTGCCACGGGGACTGGCTTTGCCCTGGAGCGCAATAATGACAGCGTATTTCACCCCTCATCCTCAGGTACCTTGTCCCAAGCTGCAAGCCCAGTGCTGTTTGCACTTGAGACCCTGAGCTCCACAGAGAAAACCCCTCTGTTTACTGAGCCCCTCAGACAAGTCCATGGACCTGCTGCTCCCTGCAAAATTCACACTGCCTCACTGAACTGGTAACAAATCCACCGGCAGCAGAAGGAATGGGGTGGGATAACATCTGAGATAATGCCAAGGCGTAAAGAGCAGTCACAGAGGAAAGCTGATGCACAGAGAAGTTTGAGGCAAATAGGTTTTAATTAGAGTAGCAGTCAGCCCTTTGAATATTTGCTGAATACTAAGCCAGATATAACAAGGCATTTCCTTGCCAACCATGGCATACACTAAAGATTGCACAGAATGAAGAAAGATCCTCAGGAAATCCTAAGCAGAAGAGACCTAAATCAGAGTTTAACTGGTCAACTGTATCTTTTACCCTTCTTACAAGTATCCACCAGGGCAGAAGAATTTTATTGGCCAGTCACTGTAGTTTCTGCTCACTTCTGCCAGCTCATCTTGTTATTCCATTTTTAATAGGCATCACTGCAAAATAGCACACCTGAGTAAGTGCTGCCTTTGGAGTTGGACTAAAAGTAAGGACCAGAAAAGACAAGAAACAGTAAGGAGCTATTTAAATTAGACCTGTAAGTGAGAGATCCTACAAACATGAGAATGAAGCTTAAAAGTTAAATCTGCAATGATTTCCTGATGGCTTTAGGGAAGAATATCCTACTTTTCTGGCAGTGATATCCGCTGTGCTCCATCACACCTACAAAAATGGACTAATACTAAATGGACTAATGGTCCCTTTATTTTGGAGGCGTGTGTTACACAGCTCAGCACCCTGTGGGTACCAGACAAAGCAACACCTGGCCAAGCAAAGGACGCTAACTTTTCCTTTAGAAGAGAGAGTGAGGCATTGGCAATGCACTGGAGGACTTGTCCATGTTATGGTGAGCTTGCTGTCTAGAAGAACAAAACAGACTTGTACACCCAATACCAGATCTGAGTGACCTAGGCAAACCCTCTCAGATGAACAGAAATTTTGCCTAAAAATGGATTTCCAGAGCAACTGAAGGTGTTTGACTGAATGTGTCATATGGCATATTCTGGGGGTGAGGAAAGAACTGGCAGGGACATGATAACATCTTATGCCAGCTTTCTCAAACTGGAACTTTTCTGGTTTATTTCTTTGGCATCCAAATGGTAATTTTACCCTATGAAAAATTAAGCTAGATTTTGATATTAAAATAACTCTTAAAAACATGAAAAGAGAATAAATTCACCCAGACTAAAAATGCATGTATGCTCTTTTATCCTCCTTTGCTCCATTTCTCTAAATTCTTCCAGATCAGCACAAAGAAAATTACTCCCCACACCCCGCAGTTCATTCTTTGCAAGAGCTCTACTTATTTAGCCCAATGTTTATGCTTAAAGATACATCTGACTCTTTTTCCAACTGTTACCATTGTGTAATCTTCATACCTTCAGGCATCTTGCACCTTCGATTTTTCAAAGAATAAAGAGATATCTGTGGTTAGGTTATGAAGTCAAAACCAGCCTATCTAGACCTCTCTGAAAGCTGACTATATTCTATCATAGACTACTGTGTTCTATTGAAAACTATAAACTTTGTTTTGATATTTTCAAGTAAGAGATTGCAAAGTAAAAGAACAGGGAGAAGAATATAAACCTTAATGTGCATAAAAATGTGACAGGGAAGGAATAAAAGGGAAATTCACACCCAGGTGGCCTTCCTCCTCTATAGCCCAGGCTGAAACCGCCCCTGTGGCATTTTTGGCAGCTGTTCGGTGGATCGCAGCTGAAGATGCTCTTGTGAACCTGTGGGAATCAAACCTGCCAAGTTTCTCATAGCTCTGCTTGATCCACTCTCATCTTTATTTAATGCTCTTTTCCCCCATCTGTGGCTTGGTGCAGCTCTCCTCTGTAATTGTCATTAAGATCTGCAGGCAAGAAGCGTTGTATAGTCAGAAGAAGAGCAAACCTCTCCACCTCCCTGTCACCCTGGTGAGATGTGAGATTTGGTTTGGAAAGAAGTCACAAGCAGACGGTCAGAAGCAGCCTGAGATTCTGCTGAGAAGGGAAGGACTGCAGCAGAGGAGGCAGTTGCTTCTCATTTCTAGTTCTTGCCCCAAGAGAAGGCACAATTCAGCCATGGCACTGAGAAGTCAATGAGAGCTGTTGAGTTTCCAAATCCCAATGAAATCCTGAGGTGCAAGACAGCAACCTGTCTCTCAGGAAGTTTTTCAGATCAAAGGTGCCCAAAGCCATGGTCTCTCCAGACTCTGGACCCAAGCTTTGCCTCACCAGTCCATCTCTCTCTGGAAAACTTGTGCAATCTCTCATTGTAATACCAGCTTACCACTGGAAGTGGTGTTCAGGCAGACTCAATATTGCATTGAGTTCTCATTAACTTTTGGGTGAAATGTGCATGCTTCTGGTTCCAGTAAGAAAATGGCTGTTATTTCCCCGTTCTACAGATGTCCCTATTTGTCACTACATTCTCAAGCATGACCCTGAAAGTTGGACTTCACTGCGGCAACAATCCGTAGTCCAGGGGGAAATGAACTAAAAAAAGGATTTATTTCCTTTTCCAATAGCAAATAAAAACAAAATGCATCTTGGCAACATAATTGAAAGAAACTCATCACTTTTAATGAAAGTTAAAATGATTGTGTTATAAGCAAGTTAATTTTATCACTGTATTATTGTTGCCTGACAGATTAATTTCATTTGTAGTCAGTGGGGAGGTAACCCACACTTGAAGCCCATTGCAAAGCTTTTAATTGATTTTTAAAGGGCTTTGAACTGGATCTTTGGCCAATTTTGACTTTATGCCTCTATAGTGCTGAGCTGTGAAAGAAACGGGGGTTAGTCTAATGCTTGGTGCATTTTTTCAGAAGAAAAATGATTTGCAGTGGGGGGTATTAAGACCACAAAGTGAACTAATTCCCCTCCTGACACGTCCAAAATGCAATTTTAATAATATGAGGTGTAATAATGACGAAATGAGTTTTATAGGAAAAAGTGGTTTTTCTTCTTGCGTAGAACACTATTTTAATACTCTCATTTGCAAAAGGTCAATTTACACTTTTTTTTCCACTTAAAAATTATTATGAAGTCTTAGACAGAATAGTTAAGAGTAGAACCTTCTAAGGTAAGTGCTGCTTTTCACTTTTAAAGTAGCATTCCCTCCACTGGTGTTACATAAAAGTGAGGATATTACTTTCAAAACAAAGCATTTTTTCCATCAATTTCTAATGATTTTTCAGCTTTTTACCTCTTAAGCAATTGTTCTACAATTAAAAAATGTAGAAAAATTTTCACTTACTCATTTTTTCCCCAAGATAAAAAAAAAGGCCCTGCTTTCTACAGAAAAGGTGGAATGGAGATCTTGTTTTTCTTAAATCGTTCTTGGGAAATTTTTTCTTCTCTGCTGAGTATTAGATGCAAATTTTTCATCTTCTTCATAAGGTGTTGAATCAAATATCTTCCCAGTTGAAGATGTGGGCAATGTGTTTTCTGGCTATCAGTTTTCATGGTCCATATGATGGCTGTAACCTAGGGTGTAGTCTTGAGTCAGCCAGCTCCATCTGCCCCTTCCTGGACATATTTTCAGTTCTTCATTTGCTCAGCAAGACCTGAGATGTTTTCAGAGTAAATCAGTGCTGTTTAATCTACAGGGTTTTACACAACATTTGCTTTGAGTCATAGCTGAGACCTGTACATCCAGAGACCACCTCCTATGAAAACATGTAAAGTAGGAATGAACACCAGAGAGAGAATCATCCAAATACTGAGATGGGATTTGCAGAAGAGCTGCCCTCGGGTATTCAAAACAGTAAAAGTGCATTTTAAAGTCCATTGTGGGTTTCTTTCAGGCATGGGAATTTTTCTGACCATCTTTCCTTTTCATGGCAAATGTAAAAACCAGAAATTTTCCTGTTTGTGTTCATGTAGTCGGTGAAAGCGTGAAAAAGTAAAATTCTGCAGTTCCTGTAACAATGGGCAAGCTCATAGAACTGAACCTCTGGTGTAAATCCCTCAGAATTTTAGGTTCCAGCCTCAAAAGCACCTGTTTGACTGTTTGCATGTTTAGATAAAGTAATGTCAAATATCACAGAGCTTAAATGTTCACTGACTATAAGATTCACAGGCTCAATAAGGTTTAAAGTTGTCTGTGCTGCTACAAAAAGTTTTGTCTTATTGTTTCTATTCTAACTTCCTATTCCACCTCTATCCTGCTCTGGCAGGCTGCTCTGTGGGGCTCTCACCCTGTCCCAGAAGTGGCTGAAACTCAGTGACAGGTATTTAAGTGCAAAATTCAGAGCTACAAGGGATATCTTCTTACTGGAATTTCAAATGCTTCCATTCCACACTTCGGTTTCATATTTTTATCTTATGCTGAAGAGAGTCAGAGTTGAATCCACTTATTGTTCCAAGGTGTTAGCTCAGAGACAGAGGAGTATCTGCTTTCTTGTGCTGGATCTGCTGGAAGAGAAGTGAATAGGTACTTCAGAAGGGTGAGAAACTCAAAGGCAGACTAATCTGTAGAATGACAGGCAATAAAACACTCTGGAGGTGTTAAGAGACATCTGAATCTGGTGCTTTGTGATGTGGTTTAGGGGTTACAGTGGCAATGCTGGGTTGACAGTTGGACTTGATGATCTTAAAAGATCTCTTCCAAGCTTGATAATTCTCTGATTCTATGGAGAGGTGAAATGGATTAGACCATTTCAAGAAATTTTGTTCAGTTTCTGATGGGGCCAGGAAGGTTTCTGCAGGCTCTGTGAGACAAGGATCTGGGAGGACTTCAACCCAAGTCAGCTCCCATAGCCTCTGGTCTCTGGAGAAGCAGACAAGTCACCGATGTTGACTGAGAGCCACCAGGTTGTGTGTCTTGCACAAGCTGTGAGCAGAGTCCTCCCGGTGGCTAAAATCATCTTACCCCCAATTCCCATGGGATCACGAGGCTGCCCATGTTTTAGTCCCCCCAGTTAGGCAGCCACAGTAGCTCTGAGGCAGTCAGATAGCAGAAGAGAGTCAGGGTGAACTATGCAGTACTTCCTCTAGAACATATTCATATTCTTATTCATCTTGCTCATAAGATGTGGTTAATTGTTCACATGGGAGCAAAGATAATGTGTTAGTTCACAACATTTATCAGGTTTTCTGGATGTGTTCCACATTCAATAGTTTTTATGTCTGAACTCCCCCTCATCTAGGTAATTTCACAGGATTTCAGTGCTTTTATGGTGGTGTAGAGTAGTTGGACATAAAAAAGGATTATATCAGTTCGGTGCCTAGTCTGGAAATGAGATGGATGTGGGGAAGGAGGTGCTGCAGGATAGAGGTCTGTTAAATCTTTTGTGGCATGTGAAAGGTTTGCCTCCAGCAAAACACAGACTATGAGGTGTTTATAGTTTTTTAACAGGAAGTTGGTTTAAAACAAAGCAAAAATATCACAAAATACAGAGTTATGGATCCTGTACTGCAGAATAATCTTTAGCAGGTGTTAAAATTTTATGACTTCAAACTGGAGAAAAGCATAGAAGAAACATTCCTCTGAGGCTGCGGTCATTCCCTCCCACCCCACAAATATGCATTTAAAACTTCTGAAAGTTGGAAATGCAGCCTTCCCAAAGCTGGGGAAATATACATTTGCCTTTATATTATACTCTTCCACAAAACCAGGTTCCTGGGTGGAGGAAAGTTGCCCTTATGTTGCAGGACTTTATGTTCTATATTTATCCAGCATTGCAAGCTTGAAATTTTTAGAGAAATTTCCTTCTATAAATCAAGTTGTAAAACTAGGTTCTCAGCAAACATGTGGCGTTCATCATTAGTTGTGAGGTTAACTTGCCAAAATCCAATAGCTCTCTCTCCACTGCCAACCATTATTTTCAGATAACAAATGTGATATCAGCAATTTTGATGGCCTTTTTATGTGTATTCTTTTAAGACAATACTAAGTAGAGAATTGCTTAATGATCCAAACTGCAACAAATTTTAACTACGAAAAATGGTCTTATAATGCTTCTTAATGTATTTGATGCATTATCACTTGCCAGGACCATGCCACATAGGCAGAGAAAGCAAGACACCATATTTCCTTACACTTTCAACCCAAGACAAAAGAGAGCAGTACTTGAAAGTCTATGATTTTTCTTGTTTCTTCCAGTAACTGCTTCATTATGGGCACAGGTTGCCTTTTGTTCATTGAATCTTCTTGGAAAGTCTCTTGCCCCAGTATTTGAAAGTCCCTATAAGGAAGACTAACTTGGCTTTCTATACATTACAGTCCTTCCCCCTCCTTAGCCTTGAATCAAATGGAGGAACTAATGAGTTTACCCTATGGTGCAGTACTCTGAAAGAAAATAGGTAGTTGACCAAAACCCTGACAAAAAAAAAAGTGCACTGCAAAGAATGAAACTGGCTGTGATGTCCCAAATAATCTGCAGTCAAAATGGGACTTATATTTCACCTAGATACGTAGAAGTAAGGTGATTCTCTAGCCAGCTGTCTGCAGGTTGGATATCCAGCCTAGTTTCGTCCCTGACTACCTCTATTGTCCACAGAAAGAGAAACCTCTGAAAAGTCAAGAATTGTCCTCTGGAAGTTTTTCCATTTGATTATGACATATATGACATACACATATATTATCTTGCCCACCATTCCACATTGGAGTAGATGCCCAGGCTGTAGATAACCAGCAAGAAGGGAGTACCCAAAGGGAGCATTTAAAGACAAAGCACTCTAAGGATAACCAGTGGAAAATCACAGTTTGTCTTTCAGGGACTTTACCTTTGTCAGCCACCGTCACTCAGCACTTCACTGTGGTGGTGGTTGACAACTATGGCAGCACAGGGCTGATCAGGAAGGCATTTCTGTCCCCAGTAAATATTAGCAAGATCTCCTCTGTGCTGAGCAGCACAGGACCAGTGGCACACACAGAGCTCTGGTTCCAACCAGAGCAAAGACGTGGAACACACTGATATCAGCACAGCCACTATGTGCTGTGTTACCTAAGGTAGAATCAGTGATGGATGAAGCAGCAAGTGTTGAAAACAATTCCTAAGAATACTTAATCCATATACTTACTAAAAGGGCTGAAATTCTGAAATTCAGCCTCTTACTATGTTTTGAAAACTCTCCTTTTTTAGATTGTAAAGTCACTGCTGCATAAACTTTATTTGATGTCTGTTATCCACAACTGTTTGAATATTTAGATGCCTGATGTCCAGCCCTTTGAGCCTGAGTACCCATGTGACCTGCTTCTAATCATAATGTAATCAAATGAATTTTTAGCCCTGTTTGTGATCTCAAAACTTGACAGAGTAGCCTCAGCCCAAAAGAGAAATGAGCTGCTTGTTTTCAAGTCACTTTTCCTTTTGCTGCATACACTTGGGAAATCTTATGTCACTCAAAATCATCAATCCCTATGGACAAGCTCTCCAAAGGCATTCACTCAGTAACCTTTCCCTGCACATAGAAATGATTCCAGCCATGCTTTATGAGCAGCAGTTTTTCATTCTTGATCTGCGTTGTCCAAGGGGACTTCTGCTTTCATAATCTTCCTCCTGCTCTGTGTTTTTTTGGTAGAAGATGAGGCAAGGAGGGAACAATGACTGTAGAGTAACAGGTGGAGAGGCAACTAAACCTCTGGGAGCCATTGTACACAAGGAGAAGACACCACTCTTTATGTTCAGGAAAAGATAACAAATTTCATTACATACTTTCTCTAGTGCTGTTGGCATTTTGGGACAGATATTTCTCTACTGTGACCCAGTACTTTTTAAAACAGTTGTGGTCTGAAAAGAGTGGGATGTGCTTGTCTCCTTTAGCACTTTCCTAAAGGTAAATTATTCTCCTTTTCAGGATCAAACCCTAAGAAAGAGCCTGGGAAAATGAACCTGGGAAAAGAGAAAAAACAGAGCAGCAGGCTAGAAAGATATAAAACCATTGTAAAAAGTCATTTCTAGTTAGGAAAAAGTGACTTACAAAACCAATTTGAGAATATATCTGTCATGAGCTAAATAAGATGAGCCAAGAGTCTTAAATCAGTCCATCCCTCCTTCCTTTGGCTGTTAGCAAAGGAAAAGGAACTTTGTGCACAGCAGGGAGAATATGATGCTGACCTGACCGAAGGTGTGTGCAGAGGGAGCAGCAGATGACAAGGACAGGGTTGGCAGGATGTCACCAGATTGTTTGATTAGCAATGGGATGGCTCAAAAGCTCCCTGTCCTACCAGGGGCTTGGCACAGGAGCTGGCACATGACTCAGTCCTCAAGTTGTTGTTCACAGCAATACTGTTTGGGAAATGGTTCTGCTGCTCTGAAAACAGGAAGGGAATTAGCAAAAACAAAAACAAGGATGAGAAGCAAAGGCTACAAGACTTTGTCTATAAGTGTTAGACTCTGGCCCTTCCTTCTTGTAATACCATACAAACTTCAGATGAAATGAGATATTTGAGGTGGGATAAAAATTGGATAGTTTGAAATTAAATCTTGCAAGAGTAATATGAGGGAGCATTGATGAGTGGGTGTTTTCTTTCCCCTACCATCAACATCCACCTTATTGCTTTTCTCCATGTGTTAGTTTAGACCAAACAGACACAAAATTAAAAAAAAAAAAAAGAAAATGTGATGATTTTTTAAGGTTTTGGATTTTTTTTTCTGTGGAAGAAATGTTAATGAAAGCAACAGCACAATCTTCTGATGCACCAAATTTGTGTCTCTGCTCTGGTGGAGCTAAGAAAAAAAAAGCTGATTTTAGCCATGTGTATACAGGGATGTGGAGAAAGTCCCAAACACCAAACCTACCTAGAGAGCAAGCTTGAATTACAAAATAACCACCTAGATACCTCATAAACAAGGCATACATTTATCTTAATTTTATGTATTTAGTACAGCACATGATCAGCTGACATGAATTTGGATATCTCTGTTAAAGTCAACAGACAAGAACAAGTTTTTATCTTGTGACATCTAATCTAGAGTGTACATGAGACACATATAACAATCCTATAGGTATATGGAAAAATACTGAGATACAGCCAGAAGGCTATAATGGGATTCCTACACCTGGATACTTCCTTCCAAACTCTACATCTAACAATGATCCTGTCAGTTTTCCAGCATGTTCAGATGGATAGAGTATTCCTCTCTCACATGTCAGTTTTGTGACTAACCTGTCATAACAACCTATAATACCATTCTCTGACAGCTTATTACTGCTTCACATAAAGTATGAGGACTTTCCTGCAATCACAAGTTGGATTCATATTCCATAATAAGAGTGCGTGGGAGGGGTGTGTAAGTATAGACAGAAGTGTACATATGTGTACATAGACACAAATCCAAAAGCATCTGCCTGTGAATAGTTAGAATTACAAACAGGACAAAGTAAGCATTGCCAAGTGGCATAGTTCTCCTAAGCTGAGCAGCCGTGGTTTTCTAACTTGGTGGAGGACTTCTTTGTAGTCCATGACTACATAAGTGTGTGCACCACCAGTGCAGTAACAACATATTGCTGAGAAATGAACTCCTTGCCTGAAGAAACTTTGCACTTGTTTTAGAACAGCTGTCTCCAGTTTCAGTCACAGTTGTTAATTTACTTTGTGATTTTCAAATTAGTCATATTCCTTTCAGTAAAACAGGCTAAAGAACACAACTTCAAATCCCCAAATAGGTGCAGTTTCTTGCTCCAAGTCCCTCTGGAAAGTCTGGAAACACAAGGACTGTTCAAAATATTGTCATCTTTTCATAGAAATTAGGGTTCTCTGTTCTGCACCACACACTCAGACTTGTCAAGTGATTGGTGGATTTTCCTGACGATCAAACTCATTTCTATCATATTTGCATAGTTTAAATTCACAAGACCATGACCTTAACCTGCAGATACCCAGAGGCAATGATGTCCATTCTCAGTTGTTTCCTCTAGAATCAGTTTCCATCTAGTTATTTCCACTAGAGGAGTGTGACTGATTTGTCAGAAAGGGAAAACTCATGGGGGAAAAAAAAGACAAAATCCAAAAGATAAGTTAACTTTTGTTCAAAAGGAAAAGTTGCCTACTTCTTGCGAAACACAGCTGTTAACTCTCCTGCTCTTGGTTTTCTCAAAGGGCTGGCAAGAAATTCAGCATAATCTAAACTACACTCTCTGGGGTTCAGCCACCTCCTGGAGCTAAGGACAGTCACAGTGCTGTGCTGACTTAGTCTATAAAATGATTAATTAAACTCTCCAATATATTAATTGGCAGCTTCACAGTTACACAACACCCTCAGCTTGAACACAGACAGAGCCACAGAGACTGAGCCCCCAGCCAATTCCCTGGAACATGAGAAGCACTTTTGCTGTCTCCCTGCAGTGCTCCACAGACCCACAAAATCAAATCTTATATTCTCCATGGTTTAAACATCCCAAAGCTCCTCAGCAGCCTACAGAGAGCGCAGTATCTTCATTTTGAGTGCTCATGGACATCAAAGCTGCATCTTCCTGCCTGCAGAATAAACAGGCAGCACTGTCCTTGCAAGCAGCAGGGAAAAATTTTAGTGACTTGAGAGAGAGGACCACATCCCACATACAAAGAAAAACAAACACTCTTCATTTCCCATGGCCCTATTCCTTTTCCCTTCTTACATTTCCAAATGAAAACAGTCCCTCCTGTTCTCTGTGGGGGAATCTTTCCTGACAGGCAAAAAAATCTTTCCTGACACATAAACCTTAAATTGAAAGTGAAAGCAAACAGGTCCCTGAAAAGCTCTTCTGTACGACTGAGAACATCAGTGTCCCCTACTCCTGTCTGACTAGCTGAAACTAATCTTGGGTGTTCCGGATGCAGAAAAGTAGCTGAGAAACTAAGCTGTGTATAAAAAGAGAATAAAATATATTTCTGACTTTTCTATGTATTTAAGGTACCATCTCAAAATCTTTCCCATGTTTTATCCTCTTCAATCCTTGTAACCCCAACAAATGCCTCTTAGGCAACCTTCCCCCTGCCCTGATCTGTTTCTAATAGTGATTGCACTAAAGACTTCACTCTCTTTGTGGCTGTTTAATCATTCATCACCCAGCAGTCTGGAAAATGCCACTACTCTCTAATTCTGGCCACTACTGACAAAAGTCTGCCTGAAACGAAGAATGGGTCACTGTGAACTGGCTGAGATCCTGCATTTACAGGGATATCCAATACAGAAACCTCTTTTACTTTGGGACCCATTGACATCAGCTGAGAGATCTGATCTCGGTGGATTTTAAATCACACTCTGCAGTTGGGACTTTCAAAGCAGCCTGTGGGATTCAGACACATATATTTCATTACAATCAGAGTGTTAAAGCAAATGGAAGATACATGTCTGGAATCTCCCAGAGTGGATTGGAAACCAAGCTACTGTGCAAGATGTAGAGCTTTCTCCATAAAAATAGCTTCCAGCTCTTGCTTTGGTAAAAGTAATGGAATTATGTGAAAAGATCCACACCAAGGCCTGGACCCCTCATCCTTCAGTAAAATAGGGAGAAATATGGCTGGAGTGCTTTGTTTACACTGTCAAACCCTCCCCAGTTCAAAGCCATTTAGAAGAGCAATTGGTTTGCTCTGGTTGTGTAGGACAGTCCTGACAGATGAGGCTTCAGCCCTCCACAGATAAAGTTTCCATTCCAACCACAAGTTTGTGCTTGTCCCAGGCTCTTTGGGAGATTAAATCACATCAATTATGTCAGGGGAAGGATGACATGGAGCAAGGAGCAGACATGACCAAATGCCATTTTCTGTCATTTAAGGCTCAGCAATAAGGAGCTCTGGTTTTCTTTAAAAAATAAATAATTTTTTAAA
>WAAE01041568.1:0-11778 GCA_013400495.1 Nicator chloris | reverse complement strand
TTATATTTAATTATTATTTTTTTCTCTTAAGCTTAAAATAGCTTTTAGAAAAATCTTTATTATAGTGGATCTAGCAGATATTCTCTGTCTATAAACAAAAGTTCTGGGGATTTTTCAGGCATAAGATTCAAGGAGATTTACGTATTTTTATTTTGGCTTTTTTCCTCCTCCATCTTTGTAGAAGAACATCAACCACAAGACTGAAAGCATGGAGGGCAAAGAAGGTAAAAGAGAATATATTGTAGAGTAGCAATTAAGAAGGTTTCTTTGCTGTCAGTATTTCTTTTGTACTGTAAAATTTTGTCGTGGCTACATCTTTCAGACCACGCTGGAAATGGCATCTTTTAGACATAGTGTAAGGCTTTAGTATGTTGTTTTTAATCTATTTTTAAAGAAATTGTGGCCAAATTCAGCTATTTAAGCTGAGGTGGAACAGGTCAAATACTTCAGAAGCAGAATCATTCCAACCCTTATCAGTTACATCTTAGTAATTTTAAGAGAGAAGCCAACAGACCAAGAAGGACTGAGATTTTAATGAGATGTTTTGGTTTAGCGATTAGGGCAGTTACCTGAATTGCACTCCTGTTCCCCATTTGAGCAAGAAAATTAAATTGAATGGATAAGTCCCTTTTCTTTCACTTGAGTTACCTGTTTTCTTCCACTTCACCTGTTTGTATGCTTGCCATCCAGTTTCACTCTTGTCCAGTAAGTTAATAACATTTTAATGAACTTTATAGCTAATATCAATATTTCTTTATATCAGTGAGAATGGCAGCAGTTTCATATTAAGGGCTGTATGTAGCATTTGAATGTTTCTAGAGAGATGTGTTCGGGTGAATTTTCCAGTCAGTGAAATGTTTGAAAATAATGATACTAGCTTGTTCAGTTGCTGAAAATCTAGGAATTTTTGGTCGTTTTTCCCAAGTATGTGAGTTCATCCTCTCATTTTGATGAAGAATTTCAATGGTTTTAAGCATAAATTACCTTATTGATGCTTCCTCTGCCTTTTAACAGCCTTTTAAAAGAATATTTTGATTAACCTTTATGGCCAACATTTGTGAAGTACACTTGAATGTACAAAAGGTCCGTAAATACTTCAAAACATATTTTTATTGATCATTAGCCTAAACCATTGAAATTTAGATGAGTATTTAGTTATTTAAGGGTTGTGAGGAGCAACATTACACACTACTGTGGCATGACATATGGCTTCTGTAGATTGAATTCCAGCTCTCAATGGAAGGTTCTTCAGTTCTGCAACTTTTCTGTTTTGGGGTTTTTTTTGTTTGTTTTTTTGTTTGTTTGTGTTTGTTTGTTTGTTGTTTGGATTTGCTGTTTTAGTTGAGTTTTTTCCTGCACAAGATACTCTCTTTGTTGACAAAACCCCTTGGTGTACTAGCCCTAGGAATTGGTGAGAGTAGTTTCAGTCAGGAGGGTGTTGCCTGTGCAGCCCTCTGTCTCCCTTTCTGGGATGACAGCAATGTGAGCAGTGAAGGCAGCAGAGAATTACGAAAGCACCAAGGATAGTTTATGAGTTTCATGGCCAAACATTTAGAAGCCATCCTAGAGCATGACTTACTTTCTTGTTTTTATAGTCCCTACGATGGTAGATGAGCCCTTTGCTTTACTTTGGAAAAGTGGTCTTAATTTTCTAGCCACCCTACGTGCGGCTTTAAGCTTACTTTGCTAAAGAATTAGGTGTTCAGAGATGTCACAGAAATAAATGAGACCACTTGAATACCAGTATATTGTGTGAAACTAGGTACTTTAAAATGAAATGCCAATGGGTTTGGAACTTAAATGTTCAAGACTAAGATATTTCAGAGTTAAAAAAAGCTCTCTACAGTTCCCCATTTACATGAAACCCTCTCTACAACTACTTGTGGAAGTTTTACCGTAAGTGTTAAAATTTCTCATGTGGTGGTGCTGAGCATGGCAGATGAAGTCAGGATGAAGTTAATAATTCAGGAAAGGTTTTTAGTGATGTGCAGTAAATAAGGCACAGGCTAATCAAATGATGAGGAGAGGAAAAAGAACGCTGATTAGCTAACTGTTAAGCTCTGTTTTAACCTGAGTATGGTAGAGTCCTGATTAAAATGTGGTGATGTAGTTAAAGGTTGTTTTCTAATGCATGTATGTAAGTAGGTTAATTATGATCACTCATGGAACACTGTGTGTTACACTATCCCACTTCAGAGGGTTTTACACAGTAGACAATATTACTGTGCTGTTTACCACTTAAAGCTTCCTAGGTTTAAATCAGTTATCTTTGTAGATTACTTTTTAGTATCAGTTATATGGATACAATAATCTTCTCAGGGTTGAAGTTACCTTCAGTTTGGTCTTTTATTTCTTTGGCATAGATTTCTCCATTTCAGTCGAAATTAGAACTGCTGGCACTGGTATTTTTTATTACATTGAATAGTCAGTAAAGGAGTCATGGCAGGCACTTCTCCAATCCATGTTGTTTGCTGACAGCATTTCTTTGGGATTTGGTTACCAGCTTCAACTTTAGATCTTCTCCAGTCATTACTGGCTTCATCACTGCTCTTGTTTCTGATTTCTCCCTTGTCATGGCTTACTTCTGACATTTACCTTTCTTGAGTCCTTATAGCAGAATCTGTCTAGGTCTGGTTCAAGTGTCTTGTCCTTGTGTGGTGGTGTTCTCTCCTGTGTCTTCTACCCCTAATGTTTGTTTCAACATGGGATGAGCTGAAAGTACCAGGAAAGAGATGCCTGATTCTTGGTTCTGACTGGCACTATAATACTAAAAGAGCATGCACCACAAATTTATTTAACTACCTCTGTGTAGACAGATGTGTTGAGAGAATTTATCTCTATCCTTATTGAATGAATATACACAAGGAAGGTTTTCAAAAGTCTCTTGCTCGTCTTTGTACAAGAGCAATAATACAATGTACAAACTGATACTCAGGCCTCCTGCCACAGTTCAATACCAATTTGCATATATGAGGTACAGCTATTTTTTTTTAAGGCAGTGATGTAGAATATTCTGGTCTACCCTTGTTTTAGAAATATTTAAGTAATTTCTTCAGAAATTTCCCTAAATTTACTAGGGAATTTTATGAGAAGGTAAACTTAATTTTAGCAAATACTTTAGCAGCTGGAAACAGGAACTTATAAGGAACTTAAACGGCTTCTGGCTTTGTCAATACTGTGTCTCAGCGTGGTGCAGGGCTTTTTTAATGTAGTTTTAAAATATTCATAAGTAGAATTTGTTGTACAGTAATAGGATAATTGTACACCAATAAAATTACAGTATTTTCAGTCTTAATGTGGAGGACTGCAGTGCTTAAAAGTTGGAATTTCAGACATATATTAGGTTTAATTTAAATTTTAAACATAGCTTTTTGTTTCTCTGTAGGATTGTTGTCTCAGTGTTCACTAACTTTAATTGGAACTGTTTTCAATTATAGCCAAGTACAAAAATGTGGACTGTAAAATGCTCAAATTCAGCTTATTAAGGATTTTTATTTGCAATAACATGGCTGTATCAAAACTAATCTTGGCAGTATCTCTTTAGACATTTGAAAATGGTTACACCCATCTTTTGGCTGCATAATACAGGATCTTAGTTCTTAGGAGTGAAGTATATTTACGGGGATGATGCAGCCAATTTCCCTGTTTCTACATCATCTGTTTCAAATGAGTTATTACCCACATGTTCATTCTGACACGCTGGTTACTGCCTTTTGAAAGGTGTAGTTCTTCACATAAAATGCTGTTTCTTCTGCAGATAAGGAAATATTTTGCAGCTGCCATAGTCGGCTCAGCCACTGACTTGCACATATCTGGAATGAAGCTTTGAATTATCAAGTCTTCGTGAAATGCTTGCTAGTTTGGTTAAAGACTACAACATAATACTGCCATTTTAGGTTTTTGACATTTAATAAAACCAAATGCTTCATTAAAGCATTTAAAATTAATTTTTTTCTAGGGTAGAAATATTTTTGGTAAATACTTCATCTGAAAAGTGTAGTCTGTAGTGGAGTAAGACAGGTCCACCTGGGACAATATCCTGTCATGCATAAAGAAAGGCTAGGTAAGGAAGAGAGGGTTTTGGGTAGGACAGTGAAACCTCACTAGAGCATCCTCCCAGCCCCTCAAAATGCACAGTGCGTGCACTTCCTGAGCTGTAAGTGCTGTCAGTGCGTGTAACAGGATTGATAATAAGCATTCATGAAAGGAAAAAAATGCTTTTGGAACCCTGTGTAACCTTTTAGTATCCATAACATTTCATTGCAAGAATTATCATGACCTAAATTTACACTCTGTAAAGAGCCAATTCTTGTGATGATTTTGCACCTGTCATATAGTAATTTAATTTGGTGTCTCCTAGGCAGTGAAGCATCTTTCATCCTTGTATTGTTCAGAACACTACAACCAGAGGACTTGAGACAGCACTGTACTCAAAACATTGCAAGCTTTCATGAAGTGTTTGGGGTGCAATGTAATTGTCCACATACTGTCTCTATGACGAATAAGTGTGCAGTTCCATATGCAATTTTTCACGCACTTTTTTTGTTCTGATATTAAGCAACTGTTGCTACCGGATCCTGTTTTCAGCCAGTTTTGCTATGCAGATTCCAGCACAACTCTGATCAAAGGCATTGGTTTATTCTAAAGACTACTTTAAAATAAAATATGTATCTAGGTTGATGGTTTCTTGCGGTTGAGACAGCAACTGTTTCAAAAGAACAACATTATTAAGTTCGATAGAACTGGTGATGGACTTTTAACTACAAATGTGCCACCAAGCTGTGTGGCAGTGATTGCTTTGTATAAGACATTTTTAGAAATTATTTCAGATAGCTTAATTTAATCTGTTTGTTGTCAAGCTTTATCATTTGCAGGAAGTTTGGAGTGTTGATTTTTTTCCCCCTAGCTCTAGTTGCTGACCTACTTGTCTGTTTTATAAATAAAAATGTTTTCCTCTTTTACAGTCAGTCTACCTATGTAAGCTACAACATAGTTTTTACTAAGAAATTTTTCCAATTTTCAGATTTTTTCTATATCATCTTGGAGATTTTTGTATGAATTTCCAATTAGAGCAGGAAGGCCAACGGGTGCAAATGTAATTATGATGAACAGATGGGATATTGTAAAAGATAGTAAAATAGAAACAGAATGAGGAGCTTTGATATTGAACAGCATGCTTGCTGTCAAACATCCAGTTAATTTATTTGTTAAAAGCTGGATTGTAGGCTGGCCGTTTGTGATACTTCCTTTTCCTGTCTTCAAGGGAACTGAAAAATGTCATTTGATTGACCCAGTTTATCTTGTCATTTTAAACTAGATTAAATTGAAAATACAAATATTAATTTCCTTCAAAGGTGCTGAATAATCCATTTTAATTATTAAAACGTATTTAGTAACTACGTCACTTTAAATTTTATTTCAGCAAGTTCTTATTGTAGATGTAATTTTTAATCTTTTTAGGTTCTAGGAATAAAGTATGTTAGAGATGTTGTATTACTTTTGTTGAGTCAGATAACATTAAATGGACATATGTTTCACTTGAATTTGTGATACTTGTGTGTTCACTTGATTGTGCTGTGGAACAATAATTCTATTGTAAGTATTACTATAGAATGCTGTTGCAATACATATTTTTTTTTCAGTAATTCTTTAGCACATTAAGTCACTCTAAATTCTTCCATGTGAATTGAATTGCCTTTTTTTAACTGCATTGACAGCTCTGCTGGTACATTTTACCACCTGACAAGGGATGCTTTTGACTAGCTGTTTTGGAAAAATCTGCTTTGCCATGTCACATGCGGTTTTGACTTCAACTTAGTTAACTTTACATGTTTTAGTAATTTGTGGTGTCTCCTTGATTGTAGTTTGTCTGATGGCATAGAGCTTGCATTGTCTTTTTATTCAGTGTTTCCATGTTAGCCCTCATTTTGAGGACCTCACTGAATTCTTGGTATTATTCAAGAGTATGCCCAAGTCCACTACAGACTTATGTCTACTTACAGTACATTTGCTAACCTTGCAGAAATTCACTAATTGACATATAAATAGAAGAGAAGAGAAGAGAAATGCCAGCTATTTGGTACTGAGAAAAAAGCTGGCTGGTTGCTTTTGATTTTCTTTCGCTTCTCCTTTAATGAATGCAGTGTGGTTATAAATGAATGAAATAATTCCTTTGGTTTGCATTTTCTTTAAGAGAGATTTGGAATACTCCTAAAGCTTTTTTCAACTGTTAGCCATTTAATTACTCTGAAGAGAAACTTAATTATATTTTTGTCCAGTTTCAAGTAAATCATATTATGTGAAGGAGTTTTCCGTAAAAAAATTTTATCCAGCTTTATGACATTTTAAATAGCTGTGGGTTTTTTCTTCTGTTTTATGGAATATGCTGGACCTTTTTTTCATAAGTAAAGTTTTGTAGGAATACTTCTTTTGGATTTAATACTTACAGATAACTTCTAATTTGTTCCTTTTGCTCTGCTTTGTTTGCAATACTAAATGCACACTGCTAAATTTCCAGTGTTTTATCGTGAAGAACTGAGATTAAATAGGAAGCAGAATTTCCGTTAATTAAAAGCTCCTTTGATTTGGTGCTGTACAGAGGACTTGAGCTTAAAATCAGAGGAGGTAGTTCTTTTTCACAGGAAAATGTAATGACACAGGTGCAAGTTACTTGCTGTATTTTGTGACTGTTTGCTACATTGTTTATTGGTTGTGACAATGAAGCATTATTGTAGCAATTATCCTAATAATAAGTGGTCAAATGCTAAAAGCTTTCTGAGAACTTGACATACAACTTTGGCATCAGCTAGCTGCTTGTTCCTTTTGCAGAAGGTTACCAATTAAATCTGCCTAGTTGCACGAAGCAGAGCCTGAGAGTATGTAAATCTGAAGCCCGTCGCTTCCTGTGATTGCTGGATTCAGTGCATGCTATTGAGAATGCTGTATTTTCAGAGGCTTTTTGTATTCTGCTCACAGTGTTTGCTGGGCAGAAACTGTAGCTAAAAATAACTAAAATGAATTTCTCTGTCTCTCTTTCTCACTGCAGGATGACGTAGCTTTGCCAAGGATTTATCAGCTAAGCAGAAAATGAGCTTAACATCCTGGTTTTTGGTGAGCAGTGGAGGCACCCGACATAGGCTGCCACGAGAAATGATTTTTGTTGGAAGAGATGACTGTGAGCTGATGTTACAGGTAATTGCTTCAGCCTTCCATGTGCAGCTGCTCAAACTGTGAACTTAATGCACCAGCTTCATGCATTCCTTTTGAAAAATCAATTCCCCAGATGTGGGGGGAGCAATTGTTTTTGAACAATCTCTTGTGTCCTTAGGAAAAAAAATTAGTTTAAATGTATTGCCATCGATCATGCAGTTTCTGCCTAAGTACAGAGAACCACATTTTCTTTGTATAAGTCAAATGCAGAACACAAGGATAGAAAATTAAATAAATTTTACAGCATGACAGTAAAGTAAGTAGACTGTGTTCCATAAAATGTGATAATGTTAGGAGAGCTGGATGCTTTTCAAAGGAGGCTTCTTTTTTCAGCAGTTTGTAATCTAATTTAGTCACATGATTTGATGTAACTCTGTCCCCATGCCCTGATTGTGTTGTACAAAGGAAAATGAAATTAGTAGAGAAGAGTATTTCTCTATCTCTAAGGAAGTTGAATGACTCAGTTTCAATAGAATTGAAAATATGCAAGTCAAAATAGCTTGATCCTTCAGTAACTTCCTCAACTTTGAGGATCACTCTGTAGAACCCTTAGATGTGTGTAGCTGTGTGGTTATGTAGCCATATTGCATGCACTTTGCCCTGTCAAAGCTGTAGTCCTCTGAGCTGCCTTTTTCTAATTTTTTCTTAAATGACTAATGTTGGAACCTAGAGGATTGTAACAGACTAATGGTAGTATTTTGGGAATTTCTTCTTAAATTTTTGTTATTTACTGTAGAGCTCTTACAAAGATTGAACTTCAAGAATTAATTAATTCTCAACCCTTCCTACTTTGTAGTAAAATATTTTGTTTCGGAGTTTTGTTCCCAAAAGTTATGTATGCAGCCATTATTGGCCAATTAGAATTTTACCTGCAAATGAAGTGCTTAGAGATGTAATCATGTGTTTATTACTCAGAATGTACTATCTCTAGTAAACTGTATTTGGCTCTCAGCCTCAGAAGGGCTTCAGATATTTTATTGGTGATGTTAGAAAGCAGTTGAAAATACTCTTAATTTCTCTTTAACAACAGATAGGATGACGTCTTGGTAATTTATGTGGGAAGTATTTAAAAAACCCCAAACAAACAACATGCACACAGATGAAACAACAACAAAAGAAAAGCAACCAAAAAGCCCCACCCCAGTGGTTCCTGCCGAATAAGTTAGAATCCAAAACAGCTTCTATTTTACTAGTAACTTGTTTTAGAGAACTGTTGTCTGTAAATAAGGGACTGTCTCCTTTCTTCTCTGCTATGCCATCCGTAGTAGATCAGTCCTTGGAGTGAAGCATTTATTCTTTTGTGTTAGAGAACTTCACCTTCAAAGGTAGCTACCTTTTTGGTTAATTCTGTGAATAGATTTATTTACAAACATTATCTGTTGCGTATTTACTTCAGAGTTAGTGAAAAAAAATCAAGAGGCCTGGTGATTTTCAAGAATGTTCTTTTTAGCCTGCTGCTATGTTAGGTCTACATGCCAGCATGACTATAACAGCACACAGGGCTGCAGGGGGAGGAACCCACCAAAAGAGAAGCTAATAATGTGTTCTTGTTCTGTGTGTATAGCTCTTTGTGCAAGACCTTCCTTTCCACTCTCGACAACTTGGTTGTTCTCTTACTGCAAAGCATGTGGACAATGCATGATAAAGAAAGCAGAATTTAATGCTTTTATTCATAATTGCTTGACAGAAAACATACTATAAAGGCCTTAATGAAAATAATTTCAACTCTGTTTCATGCATAATAGACCTCAGACCTCTACCTGTAAGCACTGTTGTTCTAAGATATTTTGTTCATGTTTGGGAATAGAGATCTGCCTTTTTTTGTAAATATGTTCAAACATAATGTGAAGTCATCCTGTTTAGCTAGATGCTCCATTGCATCAGTTTGCTTGGGGATAAATATTACATTTTCCCCTTCTTTCACCTTTATGGTTAGAAATTTTTTTGAATGTTGATGGAGAAATCATTCCAAGAAAAAAAAATCTACATTATTCACATCAGAATTATTTGCAAAGAAGAATGCATTTATTTTCTGTATTCTGAATATTTTCATAGTAGTCTGGATTGAATTGAAGAGTATCTATCTAAAATAACACCAATAACAATTTTTTTTTTAAACTGAGGATGGAGTTTTCCTCTTTATGTTTGTATGGCTCTTAGTGCAGTTGTTCTGTGATTCCTGTTTCTGCAGTCATATATAAATCTTTGTACTGGATCTGGCTGGTTGGTGGGGTTTTTTCAGAGAAGCCATTATGGTACTATGTTTTGGATTTGTGACCAAAACCCTGTTGATGACACACCACTCTTTCGGCTGTTGCTGAACAGTGTTTGTGCAGTTTCAAGGCATTCTCTCCTGCTTGGCTCCTCCTACACACTCTTGGCTGGGGGGGTCCACGAAATGTGGAGAGGGAACACAACCAGGACAGCTGACCCAAACTGACCAAAGGGATATTCTGTGACCAATGTGTTGTGCTTGGCAATTAAAACTGAGGGAGGGGCTTTGGGGAAGATACCACTGCTCAAAGACTCTCTGGGTGCTGGGCTGCTTGTGGGAGGTGGGAACTGATTGCCTTCTCAAAACTCGATTTGTTTTACTTCTTCTTCCTTCTTCCTCTTTGCTGCTGAAACTTGACCCATGAGTTCTTTCCTTTTCTCTTCCTGTTCTATGCCACATCCCACTGGGGCAGCAGAGGGTGAGTGAACAGCTGTGTGGCGTTTAGCTGCCAGCCAGGCCACCACAGTCTTACCAGAAGGAATTTTAAATGCCTTTAACTTTGAATGGATGGCTGCAATAACAAAGCCAAAGGAAAAAAGGCATTCAAAAGACTTGCACAGTCTTTGCACCTGTAAAGATCAGCTGAAATTAATTAGAAGTCCAATTATATGCTAGTAATCTGAACCTGAGGAGAACTGTGATGTTCTGCAGAATTTCAAGTGTTTCTGTAAAAGCCACAGACTTGAGTAATCATTCTTAGCATTTCAGATGATGTGATACAGTATCATGAAACTTTGAGGATCTTTTCATGTCCTTTCGAACTTATTTTTAATAGGATGTAGCACGTAAAGATAATTAAATAAATTATTAGTAATACAGTATGTATTTGAATAACAACGTTGAGAGAAGTTAGAAATTTTTTTCAATAGCTTAAGTAAAAATAGGGTCATTCTTGGTGCAGTGGTTCCACTTGAGTGTGGAAAAATGTAATCTGTGCTTGATATTGCAGGCTCAGCAGAACGTGCGCATCAATGAATTTCATTGTATTGAGTTTTTTTCACTTGAAAGGTTACTAAGTTTGGAGAAAATGGACCATGTTGCTGTGTCTTCATCTGCCATTAAAAGCACTTAGCTGATGTAGTATATTAGTGCAGCTTATCATGGCAGTGAACTTGTTCATTTGTCTGTCTCTTCCTTATTCTCCACTTTGATATCCTGCCCCCTCCCATTATACCCCTCAAAAATGCAGAGCAAAATAAAAAGTCTAAAAATAAAATAGTAAGTGTAAGCAGAAGAACACTGATCTCACTTCTTTGAGGAGAAAGCAAAGCAGTCATAAGATTAAATGGAAAGGAAGAATAAGAAAGGAAATTGAAAATAAGGGAAATAATAGCAAATCTCAAGCAATGGAAAAGGAGTGAGGTGATAACTATGGGATTACAATAGGAGAAAACATTTCCTTAGGAGTACTAGTTGTGTGTGCTGATGCCTTGACCTGGCCAGTGCACTTGGTAAGGCAGGATTCCTAGAACTCACAGACCACAAATGCTGGTACACAGAAGTCTCAGACAGAAATGTGCCATTCTCTGTGCAATACAGTCCTGAAAAATCAGTTGAATAGCAAGGATAGAAGATGGAAACCTGAAATTAGGAAGAATGCTGGTGGAAGGAATTTGCTACTATGAAGTCACGTTGTGACAGTGCACTAGCAGAATTACTGGCAAATGTAAGATTGAGTGTGGGCTGTTGGAAAAGATGAGCTGTGGTCTCCATTCTCTTGGGAACTCTTGAAGATATCCAGGTGCTGACACCCAGCATGCATGAAGGAGACACATCCAGCCCCACCTCCCTTGGTTGCCATCAGCACCTCAGGCTGCAAACACTTGGCTGGGAGTGAGTGCTGAAAGAGGGACTTGGCTGCTAGGGAGTTGCTGTTCTTAGATTAAATAGTAGCAAGGATTGTTTCTCATGTGTGGTGATGTTTGCATGTGAAATAAAGACTTCATTAAATAAATAAATGCATACTGAAGTGCTTAAGGAAGGATTGAGAAAGTCAGAACTGATGGGAATAGTAATTCAGGAACTGCTCAGCCATTTAGTGAAGAGGCTATAGCTAATTGGTTCAGGAAATTGAGATCAAGGAGAAACACTTTGAATGCTTGTATACTGTGGTAATTATCCCAGATGCGTGACAGGAAATGGTGTGTTTGAGAGAGAACAGCAACACCCCGGAATCATAGTCATGTCTTGAAAGACACATGTAATTAATGGGAGAGAGAGAGAGTAAGAAATAAAGTGAAGTTGATGATATTGGCTTAAACATCAGTGATACTAGAGTGGACTGAAAAAAAACC
>WAAE01041565.1:0-10621 GCA_013400495.1 Nicator chloris | reverse complement strand
GCAGAGGGGTGAATGCTGCTGCTGGATTCCCATCCTTGGTGGATCCCTAACCATCATAAGTGGTTATATCCTACTTACATGCTACAGAGTGAATATGGTGATATTTCTTGGTTGAAGATCATTCAAGGGAAAATGGAACTTTAGTGTTATAGGAAGTTTCTTTAGGCTTTCTTGGCTTTTAATTAGTTACCTGTAAATGGAATGAGTACACACCTGAGGTGCAATGACTTCTCATTATTTATAAAGTTTTTGTGAGAAATCATTTTGAAAATTAGGAATATATATATATATTACACTTAAACGCTCTTTTAAGCAGAACAGTAGAAGAATTCCATTACTTGAGTCACACACTGCACATAATAAATAAAAAAGGATTTTTTTTTCCATGGCAACTTTTATCAGTAAAAATTATTTTGAAAATGTGTTACTGGAATAAACTATTCAGGAATTGGACTTCTACAAAAATGAATAAACAGTAAAATAACATTCCTTGGGAAATTCACAGGACTTACAGTTTGTGAATCCATAAATTAATTTGTGATTATTAATAACTGGTAGATTTTTGTGCTTTTCTCAGATTTTTATAGGCAATAAAGCCAAAATTCAGTTTTGGGATGATATTTCTTCCCACATGGTACAAGGAGATATGCTGGTTTTACAACTGACTGTATTACTTTCAGATCCCAGTTTGTATACTATTGAGAGTAAAATGTGTTATTAACCATACATCTATATCACACATTTAGAGAGAATGATAAATGATAGTTTACTCCCGGTGCTTGAGAACTACTTTATTCTCAACTTCCAGAAGCATTTTTTGCATTCCAGTCCCTGAAAAGCTTTTTTGAAAGGTTTATTTTCTTATCCTTTTTATATCTTCCTATTTTTAAGGTAGTTTAGATTTCTAGATTAATGTGTTCCATGTCTAAGCTTTGGATTTCATGTCTCTACAGTGTTTAAGAAGGAAATAGCAGTATTACTTGAGATCTTTCTCTGCAGTCTTACTGCTGTTATGCCTGTGAATGTTATGCTAGGGCTGGATGAACTTGGTGTTTAATAGGAAGGACACATGTTGTTATTAGTGAACTAGAATTCTATCCCTGAAAAAAGTTCCATTATTTTTTCATCTCTCGCAATGGGCTGTGATCAAAATTCCTTTCTTCTAATGGAAAATCTTGTGCATGAAAACCTAGTACATGTAATGTTCATTACAAGACCAGATTCTGAAATATACATGGAATGTGTGAACAGGCAACTGTAAACTCTGCTTTTAAACATGTATGATCAGAAAAAAAACTCCAAGGTCTTCAATTTAATATATTCCTGGACCCACTCCACTGTTAGGAGCATGAGAAGCAATCATCTCTTTTGACTGCAACAAAGAATGAGATAAAAGCTTTTCAATTCTGGGTAACAGAAACTGATGTCTAGAGTGCCTGGCAAGTTTTTTCTTCTTATCTGCTAATTCCCAAATGCTGATCTTTTCACTGTTGAACTATAACGTTCTTACACAGAACAGAAAGAAGGTGGATGAACCTAACACCATTTTTGCCTCAGTCCCCAACTATATCTGTTGGTGTTTTTTCAGAAAACCTTAAGATAACATCTTAAATTTCCGGCTTTACTGATTTACTGATCTTGGTAGTTAGAGAACTGTTTCCGTTTATGCTTTGAGACAGTCATCCTTGCTTCTGAATAAATGGAACAGTTTACCCACCTTTGCAGATAATAGTAAGCATTACTTTGGACCAGAAGCAAGGTATGTTTCCCATACAGAAGACCAAAATGCCAAGTTATATTGAATTGTAAAGTTATAGAAAAACTGTATGATCTCTTAATTTTAGATATAGGTGATTACCTGTTTCTGTTATGTCTCTGTACATAAGACCCTAACAGCAGTTAATTGCCAAGTGAAATGATGATGCTGCTCCCAATATTATTTAGCCATTTTAGCCAATGAAATTGTAATAATGTATGACAATTTTAAGTTTGGAACAGGTTTCCAGTGGCCTAATTCAACTTAAATCTAGACTGATGGATAGTGGCAGAAATCAATGAAGAACTTCTTTCATTTTGGAAACATTATACATTGGGCATTTTTAATTGCAGTGTTGTGACATTTAAGTTATTCAGTCTTATGCTTAATACACTTTGTGAGGAGATGGTAAATGGAACACCTGCATGTTTCAGACTGGGCTAATTTCTATGTTTTAGCCTTCAGCAAGTTGCTGGCTAAGTGGGTAAATGTGCTGACAGAAAACTAGGGAAACTTCCTTGTGAGAAGCTGGTTCTCAGCTTCCACTGAAGATCTGCTTTTGAATTCTGCTATAATTTTATTGAGATAATTCAGTTCTCTACATAATGGTTTGATTTTGACAAATTGGCAATTTCTCATTAAAAACCCCCAACTTCTGGTGCTCTTTCTCTTTCCTTGAGGCATTTATAAGAGACAGCACGGTCTAGAGGTAGTGCTGCTTTCTACTATCTCTGCTGTAAGCAGGAGTAAATATTTAGGTGGTAGTTATTTTCATCAGTGCACACCTGATAAGTCTTCTTCTTTTTAAACAATTGTCAGAAATACATATTCTGAATATATACCAAAAAGTATAAAATTTCCAGACAAGATGTCAATTTGATGAATAGTATATGGGATATATTTGACATGTTTTCAAGGTTCCATTAAAGGAAAAATCCTGGACTTCATAGCATATTATATTTAATGTTATGGCTATGTCCTTATATATTTGATCTCATAATTTAATAACATATCTAATGGAAGTTCTTGGGATCATTTTTCATCCTAACATAATCCATTTTCAGTCTAGCTCTTCATGTTCTTGAATGACTGTGTTAGATTCCTGCTGTTCAGACTGTGAGAACAGTCAGAGAAGGAATTATCTCAATACTAGGCTTTAATTCTGAACCACATACACAGGATGAGGATTTAGTTGTCTTTTGCAAATAGTTTTGTAATGCAGACTTGATCTCAAAAGGTTACTGTTATAAATTTCTTGCTCTTGCATCTCTCTGCTTTAATTAAGGCATTTCCATTGGGATGCAGCAGTCAGCTTTTCTCATTTGATATTTACTTTATTTCTGCTGTGATTTAAACCTGCCTACATGTCAATTTTCTTACCTCTTTAGAAAATTCAGTGATTGCTTTTTCCCTTCCTCTAAAGTGTCTTGTTTCTCAGATATTTTTTTCTCTTGTATAAGTTGTCATGTTTCTAGTGAACTTCTTGGAAGTTTCATTGCTTCTTCAGTCATTAAAAATCTCTTCAAAGTTTGAATGGAGGACTGACTTGTCACAGTTCTTGTGTGCTGAGAGGTTAGTCAATGCTGAAGTGATATTCACTGTAAACTCCCAGATTTCTTTTTAATGCATATCTGGAGAACGTTAAATAAAGGAGAGGCATTAGAGTTGCAGTAAATAATATTGTAGCAGTAAAATAATTTAAAATGAAGTATAGGCTTCTTTTGTGTAGGAAGGTTAAGCTACAGTCTTATCCATTCAGCTTGTTGTAGGAGACAATGGGCTATTCAGAGATTCCTATGAACCAGTTAAAATAATAATGTTGTTAATCAAAAGGTGTCTGAATACTCTGCTTTCTTAAACATAGCTACATACACTGGATATGATTTAAAATGGATTTTGTTGTTACCTTCAGGGTTGGTGCATTGCAGTTGCTGAGACTTACTCAATATCTGGCAGTTGGCTCATGATACATTTTTTGTCTTACTTTGCTTAAGTTGTTTAATTTGCATTCTTTTTAAACTGACATATTTCTATTTTACAGTTTCAAAAATTCCAGTTGATAAGAAAGTGCTGACAGAAGTGTAGGTGAGAGAACTGCTGAGTTATGGATGCTTTTGCCTTCTGGCCTTTATATTTATCAGTGCACGAGTGACTTTTAAGACCTAATGTTGATTACTCACTGCTTCTTACTGAGAAGTAGCTTAAAAGGTACTGCCATAGCCAGTGGAACTTAGTAATAAATACTAATTTTGTTTTGGTGCTGCTATAACACTCTTCTGTTGGCTCAATGTGATAATTTCACATCTGATTTATATATTTCCTTTTGGCATCACAGTCTGTTTCCTCTCCCATTATGAATTTGTTTCAACATGGGATTTGGGCAGATGTGTGTTCTGACTTTGTCAACCTTCTGCACTGGGTGTTGTCTCTCTGAAATGGCCCTGCAAACTTGGATTCTCTACATTTAAGAGAGGAGGCCATGAAGAAGAGGTATTCTGGAGATGCACAAGTGCCCAAGAGACCACTTGGGCTGTGAAGTCACATTTCTGATCAAAATGTACTGTCACCAGTGCTTCAGCTTGGAGGCTGCTGATGAAGATCAACAGAATTGTCATCAGTGGAGGAGACAGGTGACTGGTAATCTTTATCAGTCTCCAAACTCGGAAGAAGTGGGGGATAAACTATTGTTTCGTGACTGTTGATAACATTTTAGTGCTGGTCAGTGCAAGTTCCATTTTGTTATGAACAGAACCAAGGTAAGAATTCCTGTTCTACCTTAGCTGTACAGGATTTAGTGCAATCCAAACCATTTCCCTCCTCTTAGAGCTGAAGTGAAGTCGCCAAATCTGTGGAGATGAGTCTTTCTTCTCTACTTGCTGAGGATGAGCCATAACCACATCAGTTTGTTGGGAGGAGGCTGGAAGGGTTTTGTTTTGTGTTTTTACTTTTTTTTTTTTTTTAAATCTCAGAACCTAACTATCCATCAAAGCAGCTTTATGCATTAAGATGGTAAAAACATTTCACCGCAATACTCTGTGGGCTTCTGCCCCTCTTGTAGTTTTTGCCTTCCCTACATATTGGTCCTTGCCTTTTTTATTATTGGTTAAATAATTAAAACTGCCTGTACCAAAATACTTCATTGTTGCAAACTGCTTCATGTCATGGTGATGGATTGCCAAAAATTGTTTTCAATGGTGTAGTAACAATTTTAAAAATTACAAATGGGCATTAAATGAATAGCTAGCGAAGTTAAAAGATTGTACAGTCAAAGGTCAGAATAATTGTGGTGCTGTGAGTACTTTTCAAAAGGTTAACTCATCCATTTTAACTTCAGTGGCATTTTGGTGGCCTTTTAGAGAAGCAAGCAGGTCTGCACCAGTGCAAGATTAAAATACGCTTGACTTGGATTTTAGAATACTTTGGAAGAAGATCATGAAGGAATTTTTATATTCAGATTTCCATGTAATTTAACGGGAGTGTCCCTACGTATTTCTGAAATTAATTTAACTTTCTTGCCAAGCTTTTTGTGGAACAGGGAGAAATTAAAATTTTCATATTTGTGACTTGAGATTTATTTTCCACTCAAGGTCAGGCCTTCTGTTCTTTAGGAAAAAGTTTTGGTCTGACAGATGCTAAATCTTGTAATTATGATAAAAATCATTAACTCATTGCTCAACCAGTGCTGCCAATCATTAAGGAACCTATTGAGATAAGTTTTTAAAAATAAAGCAGCATGAATAGGTCATCTCAAGCTGGCTCATTAAAAATGTTTGTAGGTGCTTCTGTTTTGGCATCAATTAAATTATAAGCAAATGATCATATTAAACAATATATGCATTCCAAGACATCTTAAAAGTGTACATTTCTATCTGTTTATAAAAACCAAATGACGCAATAAGATGAAGAAAAATAAGCTCTTTAAAATATATATGTTCTCCTTTCCAGTAGAACAAATGAATTAGGCTTCTACAGACACTCAAGTCCTGGTCTGGACTGTAGGCAGACACGAAGAATCTTTACTGTTAAGATAGAAATAATTATAGCAGTTGTGTTGACACTTTTCCTTACTAGGGATATCTTGTTAAAAGGAACAAGTACTGCACCCAGCTGCAGATTTCAATTAGGCCTGAAGGAGAACTAGACAGTTTTCTGAGGTCACAGAATTTCTTGTAATCTTGCTATTATTTTGGATGATATTTAAGGAACTTTCTAAATTGTCTTTCTGAGCTGTCCTCATTATTTGTGTAATCCTACTTGTGGTCTGCATTGATGTTGCTGATATTGCAAGTGTTGGAATGGATTAGCACTGATTACACATTGAATTCAGTATGCATGTCACAATATCAGTGGCAAATAAATTTCACTGCTTGCTGAGACATTTTAATTAGAATTTTGTGTATCATTAAGAATATCTTTGCTTTTGCTTCTGTTTTTCCTAGGTGATATTATCTCTGCCTCACATGTCACTAGAGACACAAAACTGGAATCGTTTTTCCTGGAAAAATTTTACACTTACGTATTCTTAAGGCACTTACTGAAAGATGGTTCTTATTCCTTGGATGAATGCTCTATCCACACTGCATGGCAGCAAAAGGCAGTGAGTGCAGCCTGTACAAATCTGCTGTTGGGCACTCTCTGATCTCATTTGGCCCCTTCCTGGCCTGACAATGGATGAACTTACAGATCATTGGGAAGCTGAGAATGATATAAGCTTTTCTGTGTGACATCTTTTCTGATGACTTCTTCCCATATGTAGCTAGGATTTCAGGGATTTGAGTTTGCCTGAGGTGTAAGCCTGAGTGCAGCATATGGAGCCATAGAAGCCTCAGCAAACAGAAAAAGTATTCTTTGCTGCTAAAGCAATGAATAAGTGAAAACCCTGTATAAGCACCATGGAACAGGAAATGTGCAGGGAGCCTCTGGACTCGGGACATGTTGGTCTTCCAACAGATGGGTGAGATCTCCTTTATCTAAATAGCTGTAGCTTACCAAGTTCATCCACATGAGATGGTGCTGGTGGTGTTCAATCAGCAAAGAGTGAGTGAGGCCTGTTTATCTTGGACAAGAACAAAGTGTAAGATAGGTATATGTTTCTTGAATTTCATATGCTTGCAGTGTTAGCAAGCAAACCCTCATTTGAATGCTGTCTTTCCTGTGTTGTGCTTCACATTCAGTGTGTTCCTGAATTTAACCCAGCGTTATATCCAGACTCTCCATTAAAATGCAAGTCCAAATAGACATGGGTAACTATAGCATAATCCAGTGTTCTGTCAATTGCAGTCACGGCAGCAGAACAAGAGAAGACTTCCTGAAGGACACTGATCGAGTGAGAAATGAGAATTGAGAGGGGGTGCTGATAAAGGTGACTCAGGTTAAAAAAGAGTTGCTTCTGTAAATGAAAGGCCCTGACTGCACAGGAGGTTCTATCTGTGGTGTACAGTACAAAGCATCCACACAACCCTGGCAGGATATCATGCCCAACTCAGCTTTAGGAAACATTGCCTTACCCACGTGAGATTGACATCTTCATCAGTTACAACATTGTAATGAAGAGCAATGATATCCAGCTTCCCAACACTTAATCATTCATCCCTTAATCAGGTTCATTATCCAGCTATTCTCCTTGCATTTCCTCTATGTTCTATGATCATCACAAACCCAGCACATTGCAAAGCAAAGTTCGTTTTCCCTTCCTTCAGTTTTTTATTTCCAGGTCTACTGCTGGCTGTCTTGTCCATTTTTCTGACCTGTTATGACAGGACAGTTTCCATAATATTTTCTTCTCTTCCCTATTACTGAAGCTTTTTTTTTCATGTTGTTCTTGGTTGTGTCCTCACTGACTTCTTGCAAACCAAGCTCTTTTCTAATTCCCTCCCCCCTTATGTCATACCTGTCTACAACAGTTGTATTTCCCTTAGTTTTCGTCTCCTGCCTTATTCACTGCTTGTCAGTCCTCTCTCCTTCCTTCTTCTCTGATTATTTAATTTTCTTCTAGTCTCTTAAAATAGACATTCCTGGGTCATGGTGGGAATGGAGCTAGTGACAGCTCACCTGAAGGGCCTGTGCTCAAGCTGATGCAGCAAGGCACGGCCAGAGCAGAGTATTGTGTAAGCAAGGGAGGCTTGCATCCAGCTCCCTTAGAGCACGGGCAGAATGACCTAGCCTTCTGTTTCTTTGTGTTACCCACACTCAGTAATATGCTCAACTCATGACTATACCTCACAACAGACAGGCCTAAGCAGGAAGGAGAAAAAGGAAAAAGAAGTTTCTTAATCAGTGTTTTGGAAGCATGGCCACACTGATATGACTGTAATGCTTCTGTTCTGCCAGGCAGCTACAATTGCTTTGCATCTTTCTGCAGCAGTGCAGCTTTATAAACACCCCTGCATCTTACACAGCAGTTACTTGGTGCACTGTGTACCTAATGGCTTCAGGTAATAACCAGCTGTGACACATCTGTCTAATCCTTGTTAGGGGTCATAGGTTACCCCACTGGAACATATTCATGTCACGGTGCAGATTAGTCTGTGACAGAATAATCAGTGTCATTACCCTTCCTCAAATGCCAATTATGAACATTTTCCATGTCATTGTAGCACAAGTCACTTTTTACATTAGCAATCTCAGCTACCTCACAGAAGCATTCTTCTATTTCATCATGTATCATTTTTTCTCCAGGGGATAATGGAAAAAATTGGTTCTGTGACAATGCCATTCTTGACACCCTTTGAAGGGAGGAATGGAAATGCTAATGTTTACTGTAGGTGGAAATGTGTCTTATGTCTCAGTCTCTTGGTGCAAGACTAAGTCTCTTGTGTTTATCATCGAATACTTGGATATAGCTTGCTCTGGCAATTGCTTAATTGAAAAATTAGCTCTTAAGAAATTATACAAACCAAAGATTTTTTCTGGTTTTTGTTTTTTTGGGTTTTTTTTTTTTTTTTTTTTTGTTTGTTTGTTTGTTTTTTAATCTGATACACTTATGTGGTATATTTGAATTGTAGATGACAAATGAATACACCTTTTCTTTTGCTGTGAGCTAAAAGCACCAGTGAAATAGCTGAAAACTAAAGCTATATAAAAAATAATTTTTCACATCTGTAAGTGGACATCTGAAGGAGAGAATGTGTTTAGATGAAATGCTTTTATTTCCAATAGAAAATTATAACTTTTGATATAGGACGGGAATTTGTTATAGAAGGCATGTTGGCATGACAGAATGGATTTTAAAAATACTTGCATACCTCTTTTAGCAGTCACAAAGGGCAGAAGGTGGAGGATGACTCAGATCTGGGAACTGGAATATGGAGTGAAGTTACTCCTTCCTAGTGAAATGAGTATTAACAGAAAAAAGGAGAGACACTGCTTTAAAATAGCCATTACCATGGTGGCTAAGGTGATGTCTGGAAGGGAAGGAGATGAGATCAAATAAAGGTAGTGGAGAGAACTGAAAATGTTCCAACAGTTTGTCTGACATCTAACTAGTGAGTTGCCGTGTTCAAAGCTATATAGGTGTTTGTTCTCGGGGAGCTTTAGGCAAGGGGGTTGACAGTCATGAAGCTGACATATCAGTAGTTCTGATTTACTTGCAAAAACAAATAGTTGATTTTTATCTTACAATCCAGGTGTGGATACAGAGTTAGAATGAAGTTTCTAATTTGTCTGAAACTTCTTGCTCAGCTTTACTGATGATCACTGAGCAACACATTAGTGTTTTTTGTAGTTTGTTGGTATAGATCCTTTCAAAACTTTCCTCTTCACCTTGCGATGTGATTTTTTTTACATTCTTTTATCAAATAATCAGATATATGCCATGTTTTTTCTTTGTGAATGTAAAACTCTTTATCGATGTTAATGATGTATTTTAACCTTGATTCCCTAGTTAAATCTGTTTCCTGAAAGACTACTAGCATTAAATCTTACTAGAGCATATTGTAAAAATAAAGATTAGTGAAATTAGATGGTGTTTTGAATATGTTACATATTTTCAGAAATTCTAGTTGGCCTAACAGCATATGTTGTGCTACTGATTAATTATAGTCATGGAACTACAGCTATCATGGAGACAGTATTTAGTGTTGAAGAATCATCAGCTTTCAGGCCCTTAAAAATCTTCCTGTCTGTAAATTACTCTGAAATTTTTAATTTTCCATCTTTCACCTCAAAAGCAAGGTTCTTTATGGTTTAGGGCTGTTGAAGTCTTCTTTACTATATCTGTTTCCCTCAACGTAGAAATAGGCAAGATTCACTTTTCCTCATTCTGTTCCCTACATATACTTCCAGATATTTATTTGGCTCTCAGATAAAAGAAAACAGATTTTACAGAACAACAAGAGGTTCTTTTATGCATCTGAAGAAATGTACTTTAGTATAAAAGTTGGAAAATACAGCATAGCTCTCAGAGAGGTAGGCTAGGTCAATCATTCAATGGATAGACAGTCTAAGTGACAGAATGGGTTTTCTGTGACCATGTGGCTCTGTTAAATTTCATGTTTGCAATATAGCTTCAAATAACTCTGTACCTGCTGCAGCTGATTTAGAATGACATACAATAACTTGTACATCTTAATGCAGAATTTCAGGCAATGAGCAAATGGAGATGATCTATAGAGACAAATTATTTCTTCAGCTCTCAAGTCCTAATTGTCCAGTTAGAAAAGCCAAGATAGCACTACAGTTGCATCCTAGGAAAGGTTTCTTAATGAGATATTCTGCAGGGCCATCCTGTTCAATCTTTTCTCTGGAGGACCCTGAATGCAAAGGAATTCTAAAATAGCTACTTTCCTTCAGTACAAGGTATGTCTTACACTGCTGGAGCCTGTAAGGAGGCTAAGATGTCATTAATTACTGACTTATTTATGATCT
>WAAE01041560.1:0-14597 GCA_013400495.1 Nicator chloris | reverse complement strand
TTTTAATTAAATATTTTCACTTCTTTTCAGTATACCTCTGCTCTGACCTATGATGCTGTTCAAGTGATGACAGAAGCTTTCCGTAATTTGCGAAAACAGAGGATTGAGATCTCCAGAAGAGGAAATGCTGGAGACTGTCTTGCAAATCCAGCTGTACCGTGGGGTCATGGTGTAGAAATAGAAAGGGCATTGAAACAGGTAGCTTCCCTGGAGTGGATGCTGATATGAATGCATGTGTGAAGTTCTCTATAAATGCTTGAAAAAGTCTTCTAGTCTCCTAACCTGTGTGGATCTCGCTGGAATAATGCGGAAGTGAAGTCCTCAGGAACCTGGCTAAGATAATATATTGCGTATGAAAATGACTCTAAAGTGAAAGTTTTTGAAATCAATAATCATTTGTGGAAATAAAAACTGCATTTTCTAAAAAGAAACAAACTTAATTCTTCTACCACTTCCATCTTCATCTATTATAGGTTCAGGTGGAAGGGCTAACAGGAAATATAAAGTTTGATCAGAATGGAAAGAGAATCAATTTTACAATAAACGTCATGGAACTCAAAAGTACTGGTCCTCGGAAGGTAATTTGAATTGTCTTATAGTGTCTTTAAAGATTTTACCATTCTAAGCAATGGGTTAAGGTAGGTACTGAAACAGATTAATTAAAGCACGAGTTGTGATAATATTTATTCATAGGTGTATTCTACAGTGGTCTTGCAGAGCGAAGTAAACATATGTAATATTTCTTTCTAACAAATATGAATTATTATTTCTGGTAAGTACTACATAAGACTGTTTTCCTTTCAGTTTTGTGCATTAAACTTTTTGCTTTCTGATCTGAATTGCTAAATGTGAGCCAGCATTTGGAGGAATATGCTTCTAAATGACAAAAGCTGGACACAGCTTTTTAGTGATGTTTTTATACATGTGTTTGTGTTTCTGCTCTAATTTCAAATCTTTCAGGGAAAAACAGTTTCTTATGTTTTGCTAATCTGGAGTATTTCAATTTTACAATGCATGATGTTTATACTGAAACCTGTTAATATGTGAGTAAAAATGGTATACTTGTTCTAGACAAAGTAATATAAACAAATGTCATTAGTTCCATTTTTTACTGTTTGTTGTAGTCTTTCACTACATAAATAGAAATCCTTACAGTGGTAAATCAGTAGCTGAAATAGTTCTCTGTGAGCACAAATCAAGGGCATAGTAATAACATGCTTTACCTTTTCCAGAAAAGTCCGTATTCACTAGTGTCTGTGCATCCTATACACTCTCTTTAGATTGGATATTGGAGTGAAGTGGACAAAATGGTTGTGAATCCTCTTGATGGCCCTCTTGGAAACGAATCTTCAGGACTAGAGAATAAGACTATTATTGTCACCACTATTTTGGTAATTAACCTCCTATTTTGTCAGAAGACAGTCTGTCCTACAATGATTTGTTTCTTGACATTATGTTAGTCTAAATATACTGTCTTTTTATTATTTGAGGTTGTGAGTTGTTACTTATTGTGATACATAATAAAATCTAGAAATTAGGGAAATATATGGGATTCAGCATGCAGTTTTGATTTGTAGAGGATCAACAGTCTTTGATTGAACATCCTAGAAAGTTATGGTTTTTAAACCTGAAAACGAAAATGAAAAACATGCTTTCAAAGGAGAGGAACTTTCTGAGAAGCAGAACCATAGTGTTCATTTTAGAGAATAGATTTTGGCAAAGAGCAAAGAGACTGGTTCTTATGCTTAAGGATTGTAGCTGCTATGGATTGGTAAAGTGTAAAATTAAATGTTATATTCTGGTTGTTTAGAAAATTAAATTGTATATTATTATAGGAGAGCATTTTTCTGTAAATTACACAGCTTGTTTATCAGTTTGGACAAGCCATAGGTTAGCATAGGAATTTCTCTGAATGCAAGAACAGTTCTGTAGCAACTGAGCAAAGAGGAAATACATTAATTCAACTTATGACTCATCACCAATTTTGCTGATGATAGAAATTTAGTGCATAGTTATAGATATCTTACCTGTTGTTTGTATAGCAATTTAATAAAAATACAGTCTTGAGAGCCTCAAGTGTTTTCTTAGGGAGAGATGTGGTTGTGAAATAGAAAATAATTTTCTTCTATAAGACAGCAACAAAAGGAACTAAATACCTTTGCCTTCTTCCATCCAAACTGTATGAGAGAAAGAAACTGATTTTGGAATTTACTCTTTCTTCTCTGAATGCGTAACTCCTGTTAACATTCATGGTCATTATTAACATACTTCTGGGAGTCACTATGCCTGTAAGTATTGTCATTTGTGTATGACTCTGGAGAATGCAGCTTTTAAATGTGTTAAAGACGTGTCCCATTAATAATTAACAACTAACGTATACATGGCATGCATAGTTCAGATGGTACCCGCTCTCTTTTATCACATGTCAGAGAGAACTTATTAATCTGTGAAGTGATGCAACTGATGCACCGGTTTCTATCAAGTAGCTAAGGCAAGTTCTTTGTGTGCAGGAGTCCCCATATGTCATGATGAAGAAAAATCACGAAATGCTTGAAGGAAATGATCGATATGAGGGCTATTGTGTGGACTTAGCTACAGAAATTGCTAAGCACTGTGGATTCAAATATAAGCTCACAATTGTTGGGGATGGCAAGTATGGGGCAAGGGATGCAGACACGAAAATCTGGAATGGGATGGTTGGAGAACTTGTTTATGGGGTAAGAAAATTTTCTATAATAAAGCTATTAAAGATGACTAATGGAGGGAGTGGGATTTGGTTTCATTTTCTCTGTAGAGTGTGGGAAAGCTACCTAATTAATTTTATAGGAATTAATAAACTCTAATGGCATGAAAAATTTTGAAAATAAGACATTAAATTACATTTCAAATGCAAATGAAGTTGAGGGAACACAAATGCATATTTCATTCTTCTGACCAGGTGAAAATCAAAATACTTTGCTAAAGTTTTAAATGCCATATGCTGTTAAAAGGGCATATATGAGAACAAAAGCTCGGAATACACCAACCATATGGCTGTATGTATTTCAGTACAAGTTCAGCTAAAAATTTCTGAAATTCTCCACAGGATGTTCTCAGTGAAACAAATGTTGCTGGTGTCTCTGCTGTCCTATTTTCTTTTTGTGAAATGCCACAGAAACTAAATCATTTTTTGCCCTGTTCATTGCATTAGCTATTATTTGCTTTTTTTCTTCCTTTACAGAAAGCTGATATTGCAATCGCTCCATTAACTATAACATTGGTGAGAGAAGAGGTGATTGACTTCTCAAAGCCCTTTATGAGCCTGGGGATATCAATAATGATCAAGAAGCCTCAGAAGTCCAAGCCAGGAGTGTTTTCATTTCTTGATCCGTTAGCATATGAAATCTGGATGTGCATTGTTTTTGCCTACATTGGGGTCAGTGTAGTTTTATTCCTGGTCAGCAGATTTAGCCCATACGAGTGGCACACTGAGGAATTTGAAGATGGAAGAGAAACGCAAACTAATGAATCAACTAATGAATTTGGGATATTTAATAGTCTCTGGTTTTCCCTGGGTGCCTTTATGCAGCAAGGATGCGATATTTCGCCAAGGTTGGTTACTCACTCATTTCAACTTTGTGCATTTTTGGTCTCAGCCATCTCAGCCAGAAGAGGTTCGTGGTGCATATATTTTCATTCTTGGAGAGAAATTAATTGCAAAGGTTTTTCCCTCCCTAAAGTCACAGAAGTCCTTGAAGTGAAAGCACTTGTCTGTGACATAGGGTCAGGATGTAGTTGATCGAATTTGTCTTAATGTCGATCATAAATTTGCCAAGTGAAGTTATATACACCATGCAGAGACTGTAAAATGCATAAGGTTACCATCATTCCATGCCTTCTTGGAGGGGTACCGTGTTTTTGCTGCATATTCCCATTTTACAGTTGACAGTGCGTACGGTTCACCACAACTGTAATGGGAAAAAAAGGATAACGTACAAGTCACGAACTACAGAGGCAGCTCTTTCCCTCTGAAACTCACTACATATCATAACATGGTTATTAACACACTCTTATACCCCAAGAGAGCCTTGAACTGAAGTAAGTGTCCTGTGATGGCTCTAATTTCATGTGGAGAGTTGCAAAACACTGCTGTTTTTCCATGGCCTAGTTTTAGAAAAGTCACAAAGGAAATTACAAAAATGAATCTGAAGGTCCAGTTTATAAGTCCTTAATTCCTCATGGATTTTCTTCTACTTTATTAGGGACAACTGTAAAGCACTTAAGTTAATTCCTTTGCAGCTCATTAAATATTCTATTTTGCTTGTGCACGAGTGATTCTAGCCTTGATTCAGCAAAGTGGTAAGTAGGTAGGTAAATAGCTGCTTGCTTTTGAAGAAAATACAGTAACAATTTAAATAAGGCAGCTGGGTTTAAGGAAATCAGACCAGAGGACTTAGTTAAAACTGCGTAGTATAATTACATTTCTTGTAAACATCCTGAAGTAAGACGGGGAACAGGTCATTTTCTAGTGAGTCTAGTGGTTGGTGGTCAAAATATATCAAACCAAGATATTAAGGCATGCATCCCAAAAGGCAACAGCAGGTTTTCAGTCTGTTCTAACACAGAAATAACAGCATTTATTGTGTGAGAACTTAAGCAATTCTCTGTAAAGGGTGCTGTAACAGTGGGAGATGCCAGCCTTTATGGTGAAAGATGCAATGCATTTGGCATGTACCCCAGGAAGTATACAAGAGACCAGAGAGTGAAGAGAGCAACTTGTTGCAGATCATGAGAAGTTATGTTTACTTCACTCCTGTGGGATTTTTGTACTGATTATACAAGTCACAGTTGGAGTTGCCTTCTAAGTCGCCTATTAGTACAAAATTATTTTTATTGAATCAAGGCTGTAGTAGAATTATGATCTTTTTCTTTTTGTCATTATTATTTTATTATCTATGAAAGCACAATGGTTGTTTTATATGGTTTGATAGGTTTTGAAAGTAGTGCAAGAATACTGATAACAAATGGTCATCATAAAAGATGCATGAAACTCAATTTTCTATATTTAGTACTTAGTTTCAGTAAAGCATTTAATTTTATTTCATTGAAACCATAATTTTGAGGAATGTGGTTAGTTTGTATATTATCTGTTTATTGTAAAAATAGAAAAGGGCTAAACACTTGTTGTTTCTGGTTGTGCACCAAAACATTTCACTATGGAATTTGAACTGCCTGCAGATGAATCAGAATAAATATAAAAAGGACTATCTTCAGGCATCAACAAAATACCTTTCTGAAGTTAATTTTTGCACTACTGCAATAATTTCTCTAATAAAAATGACAACTGCACTAAGAATTTTAGAGTAGACAAGTTACTAGGGTTCCCTGACTCTGGAATAGAATGTGGTGCTGAGTAAGACTGGACCACCTGGAAATGATCTGTATAGTACAGCAGTCCCTATGTGGCCTCATGGATATTAGAGGAACAATAGAGTAGAATAATATATTCTGTTACAATCATAACTTAGAGCAAAGTTTTCCTCATATTTTCTGAGATGTGAGTGTGCTCTCTCTTCTGCCAGATAGTACCTAAGTACAAAATATGGTGCACAAATTTATGTAATTGTGCACAGAAATTTTCTTTTTAGTACTTAAAAGTCTAGTAAATTAGGTGCTTCTAAAGTATGGGTTCATGCTAGCACATTTTAGAAACTTTTCAAAATGTACATAAAAAAAGGGAAACTACTCATTTAACTGTGACAGGCTGCCTGGGGAAATTTTCAATACAAATGACACCCCAAATAATTTTACTTGTAAAATGCCATGTGGGAGCATAATTTCTGGATTGGTGTTGAGATTATTCTTTTTTCACAAAGTCAGTGGCAACTTTGCTCACACATCATGGACATTTGAAAATTACTGTCATTTACAGAGGGTGTCATCAATACAGTATAAAGTGCCATAAATTTGGCAGTTATTAAATACACACATTGACAGATTTTACCTTGGAAATATGTAAAATAGTATATTCAATGTATCTTATAACTCAGTATTTTAGAATTATTTTATATTCCATTTACCTCCATTTCAAAATAAGTATGTGATTTTTTTCAAAGGTGACAGAAAGCATTTTCGCAGAATACATCTCACTTTAGAATGAGCTTGAAATAATTTTTTTCTATGGTCCTTTGAATTTGGACCTTATTTGACTTGATTTTCATGTAGTGGGGTGAATTAGTGAGTGTGTTGTGACATGGAATAAATCTTTTGATGTCAGAATTATGACAGAGATTTTATGTAACAGCAATAAGAAAAAAATAATTCTTCCAGAATTGGTTCTATTTAATTTTTCCTAGCTTGCTAAATCAATATTTCGTAACTATAATCTTTGAAAGTGCATATATCCATACATAGTTATAGCCATATATATTCTATGTCAGAATTAGTTTGTGTTCTCATTCACAGTACAGTAGGCTGGATGAGCAATTCCTAATTTGTCTGTTTAATAAATAGAGGAGACACACCAAGAAATACCTAAGCTACTGCAGTGCCCTAGTTAGATTTCTAACTACAGGCATATTTCTGCCAAATAATTAAGTGCATCTCCAAAGATTATGTACTGCTTCCTATAATGTCTTATTTGGAAAAAAGTGGTAATTAATTTCAAACTTGAAAGGATCATAAAAAAAAAAAAAAAAGCCAAGTTTGACAATAATGTAATAGCAATATTTCTCTTATATTAGTTTTCTATTATTGAAAATTACTGAGTTGTGTGCTTTACGCTGTTTTGTATATTTTCTTGAGTTCTCTTTTCTTCTTTCTTCTTGAGCAGGAGAAGCAAAACACAGATCCATAAGAGCCCACCTGCTGCAGTTATAGACATCAGATTATTATTATTTTTAAAAACACACTCTCTTCACCATTTTTCTGTAGTATCACTGATTTTTTCACGTCCAGTCCTCAGTTTGTTAAATGCTTGTATCTTTCAAAAGTCGTGTGCACTTTTTAGCCTACAGCTATTCCCGGGGAAAGCTTTTCTTAGAAATAATGCTATTTGTTTCTCAGTACAGATTGTGCACAGCAGCATAAGCCCTTGTTTTGTGGAAATCAGTCTTTGTCTGAATGTCTTAGGAAAACAATCAAGGCCCTTGATTTTAAAGTGCGTATTGGTTTATCTGAAAGCGCTGTTTTGCTGATTTTGTTTGATCCTCACCATAATGTCACACAAAATCACTTCAGAGGGAACAAAAAGTTTGTGTTAAATATAGCACATTATGATGGGAGCAGTTTCCTTCAAGGGTTGTCAAAACTTTGAAGAACTGGATCACTAAGTTCTTCCAAAAGTAAACTCCGGAGTCCTGATTTCAGCAGAGTCCCAGGAGATCCAGTGGAGAATGCCTTGGTTTCCCATCTGATGCGTATGCAGAGCTGGACTCTGAGATAGCCTGAAATGCTTCCCTGTATTATAATGCATCGTTTGCATAAAACTGATAACGTGTTCCTTTTTAGGACTTCCATTTCACTTTACAAATCCATTTCATACTTGTTACTAGATCCCTGTCGGGGCGCATTGTTGGAGGTGTGTGGTGGTTCTTTACCCTCATCATAATCTCATCCTACACGGCTAACTTAGCTGCCTTCCTGACGGTTGAGAGGATGGTGTCTCCCATTGAAAGTGCAGAGGATCTTTCCAAGCAGACAGAAATTGCTTATGGGACATTAGATTCTGGCTCCACTAAAGAGTTTTTTAGGGTAAGAATCTCTGCTTTTTAGATTTTTTTTTAAATTGTTTTAAGTAGGTCTTCACTCACGTAAATATGTTTTCCCTTGGCTTTATTAAAAGATTGCTATGACAGTGTGATTTACGCAGCTCAACTTGCAAATATGTTTTCCTGTTTATTTGTAATTGTTGCATTTTATTATTTATATACAAATATAAAGGTCTTGATATAAATATGCAAAGCAAAATTACCTACAAAAATACTCCATTATACAGTGAAAAACAAGGTATGTTTCAAGAAGGAAGCTGATGTCATTTATCTGTTTAATAGCTCTGCTATATTTTAGGTACCCATACAGTGAATAAGAATATGGAAAAGGTGGACATTCATGTCTTAATAAGTTTTCTACATGATTTTTCAAGCTTGCAGATGGGGAATGGGACGTAATCCTGCTGGCTGCTGTAGAATATACATGCCTGCTTTTGAAAACAGCTCTTACTTGTATTTGCATTACATGAATGCTTTGGAAGCCTGTCAGTCCTCACCCTCTACCTCTGGGTATTGCAGTTTTAAAATACATGAAACTTTCAGTGTGTGAGTCTCGGGCTGCCCCTGAGACATCAGCTAGCCTGGTGAAATCCATGCAGCAAATGAGTGAGAAACTAAGGCTGCTGACAAAAAAACCCAGAATGGCCTCGCCTTGTCTGCGTGCTCTGTGTGTCTCACTGTACGAAGAAAGTGCATCTGAAGTGCTAAAATAGGAAGAAACTTCTGTTCTCGTGTTTTTTAGTGCATGATGTTACATTTAACAAAATGTATTTTAAAATACATATAAATAATTCATTTACATTTCAGGCATACACTGACATGAAAATTAAATGAAACAGGTTCTCACAGATATTTTTATATACTGTATAATTAGAGTGGTAACTGCTAGATTATGGTTTTCAGTGGATCCTGAAATACATACTTAACTGGTAATGGACTAAATAGAAATCATACTTGTCTCAACTGTAGAAATTTTCTGATTTTGAAGATAGGTTCAGTAATAATACCTGCTGCTGATTGCATTCCTGTTGGCTAAACCAAAACTAACATCAGGTGTCCAAGCCGGTAAAATGAGATTGGGTTTGTGCTACGAGTGTTTAGAAGCATTTAGAAGTATACAGGCGTGTTTTTGGTTTTGTGAACCTAAACCTTTTAGAACATGGCTGTACTTGAGATTGAATGTGAATTCACAGTAGGTCACTTCTTCTGAATAGTTTATCTTTAGAGATTTTTCAGTGTTTCAAAAAATATATTTGTATGCACATGCATTAGTATCTAGTTGTACTAGCACATATGTACATATTTCCACTTTTACACAACCAGTGTTCCTGGTGATTGCTTGAGCGTTAAAAGCTTACTTTTGTAAAAATTAGGTAGAGGCTTTTTAGAGGGCATATTCTTCATCTTTGGTTAACTTTGCCTCTGCACAAACAAAACTCTTGTGGTCTCTGGAAATTTCTACTCAGCAATTTCTATCACAATTTGGTACGTTATGTGCAAAACAACTTAGCCTGATGCCTCTATCTTCTATTGGCTAAAAATCCCTTAAACTTGTCAATTTACTTTTCAAGAAATAACTGTCAGAATTTCTTTTTAAGAGGCCTGAAACTCGAATTCCAAGAATGATACCCTGTGCTGAAGACAATGTGAAAGGAATCTCTAGCACTAAGGGGACTAAAATTTCATTTAGAGTATATCTTTATTCTGACTGGATTGGACTGGATGTGTGAGTTTTATATGACCTGAAATTAACACTCAAATTCTTTGAATAGCTGAAAACGAGTGTATTTTTAGCAGCAAGCTAAAATGGTCTGGCTTCATCTCTGTCACTCTCAGGAATTAAAAAAAACATATGGGGTTTTTCAGTCAGTCTGTTTCCAGAGAAGGAAGTAGTGTTACTTACAAGTTTGTAGTGTTACTTACAAGCTTGTTTTCTATCAATGGGATGTGTACAGAATCTTTACTAGTAGAGCCCTGATTCCTGGGGCAGTACAAAAGAAATGGTGGCTGGGTACTGGGGATGAGAACGGTGCACTGAATTATCTTTGCTACGAAAACATGTTTTGTCATAATACATTACACAATCGAAAAAGAGATGTTTCACAGTATTTTTCAAAGAGGAATTCTCAGCAATTGCCTGGATGGTGAATGTTAGCTGAAAAATCCTGTTCTGAATAGCTGAATATAAACATGTTAATGGGTGAGATCAAGCCTTTTTCTAGCTCCTCTGACTGCTCGTCACATATCCTAGAGACAGTAGGCATACAAGCTAGTCCATATCACTTGGGGTAACATCCTTGGCATTCATGACAAAAGGATGTGTTGCCTTTGCACTCTACCCCAAGTTAGGTAGCTCCCTAGCTTTAAAGGTAGCATGGACCAGTAGGAGATATTCTTGCCAGCAGTGCGTAGAACATCAGTCGGCACTGCATCAAGAAACACAACTGAGAAAAAGGAATGAAGAAGCATTGTGCTCTGGTGTTTCTAGTGCTGCTTTAAGATGAGAAGCAGAAACTTGGTAGATCCTATATAGAAAATACCAGTACAAAAAAAAAAATGGATTTTAAAATATTTTTAAAAGAAAAATGTGACAAAAATTATTGACACAAACATCAGCAAGATACTATTACTTGTTAGTAATAATCTTATAGATAATTTTATAGCTACAAGTCCACAGAGACAGAATATTTTCTTTAATGGCACATCTGTGAGGTCTCTGTAAATACTAGAATGTGTAGTAGTTTTCCTCAGGAGATCTCGTAGTCAGTACTAGCAGAATCACAATTATGATCCAAGTATAAAGAGCTCTGTTCCACTGAGTTGGGATATTTACGACTCTGGATATTTGCTAATGCTTCTGTTTTATAGATAGTCCTTGTAGAGTTCTTAGTGCAACTGAAAGCCTAAACAAAGGTATATATTACATTGCTTTTGCATTTTCTTTTGGGTTATGGGCAAAACAATGAAGTATGTGTGGCATTAGTTTCCCCAAAATACATAATTTTTCTCAAACCAGTCGTGGACTGTAGAGGTGAGAATGCGAGTAGGTCTGCAAGCACCACTGAGAAGATTCAGGAGTCATTTCAGTTGGTCTTGTGCAGGTGCACCATCATGTCTCTGATTGCTGGGTCACAGGTACTACTTGCTGGAGGGCTAAATGGTGGGCAGTGAAATGTCATCACTCCGGTACGTCCTGGCGGCACTGTCCGCGGTCACACACTGCTCTTGCCTTTGGCGATTTCACAGTTGGTGCGTGCGTTAGCCAGGGCACATAGCTGAACTTTGAAGGGGAGAAAAGTCACTAACCCAGGAAGACAGTCTACTGCTCACCTGCCACTGCAGAAGCTAATTTCAAAGCATTATCTATATGTTTTATCTCCTGAAGTTGCCTCACTTACTTTCATGGGCTACGACATTGGAATAAAGAATCAAAGTAAGTATGCAAGCATTCACTGGAACATTTCCATGCTTTTCACCTGCTTGAAGGCATAATGAAAATTAATATCAAAATGTTACAACAAGAACAAAAGTTAATTATTTTTACAGTTCAGTCACATTTTTGCTGTATGCCTAGCTCTGTTCATTAAAGATATGTACAAATTGGATAGACAAACAAAATCGATCATCCTACCTGTTTTTCGGTTCCAAAAGATTAATCGTAACTAGTCCTGTAAGTAAGGTAATAAGGCATCTCAAAAAGAAAATTATGTGCAGAGCAATAATTAGATTAATTTACTGTCTCTCTGCATTAGTTTTTATTTAAAATATCTTCATATGTACCTATTTTTGAACCAACAGTGTGACATGGACAGACCAATCTGTTTCATTGTAACTGTTTTGGTGGCCTTTAAGGATAGATCCTCTGCCAAAATAAAAGCAAGCAGAACTGCTCCATAACAAAGAAGTGTCCTTTACCTTTCACTGCGAAGACTGTTCACGAGTTGCTTATTCTTGCTGAAGAGGCGAGAGTTACAGAATGAAAAGGTGGGCATTGGAAACATGCTGGAAGGATGACAATCCTTATAATCTTGTAGAGAAATCCTCTCACACAGTGGAAAGCCAGAAGCAAACATAAGAGCTGACAAGACCTCTTGAGTCATTTCTCCTGCAAAAGTGTTGTCTGTTGGGAGGCAAACAAAATTTGGCCTGAAGGAAAATAACAATGTCTCTTCTGAGTACCTTCAACAAAGTCCAGTGCCTCTGCTTTTATAAGTATTTTGAAATATGTTTTCATTTGTAAAAGTATTTATGTTAATAATTTCATTACAAGAGGGGATGCAAAAAAAGCCCATACAACAGTCTATGAACCTTAATCTGTTTTCATGCACATCAAAATACTGAAATTTCTAAACGAATGAAAAAACAAAACCACCGTAAATCTTTAGTTGGAAGGAAGAAACATGTTTATTTTTCTTTAGGTTAAATTGAAGTAAAAAACTATGAATCATACTTCAGCCTCATTTTTTGAAGTTTGAGATGTAGAAGAATTGTAAAACGTACCTTTCCAGAGTTTTGTTTTGACTAGCTCCACAGAAGCCTCTGAGAGGGGGAGTTGAAAGACTCAGCCATGAAATGTTATCCTGTAACATTTACCATGGACTCTGGTTGAAACCTTAAGAGGCAGAGAGGGTGTAGGACTGGTACTTCATGGATCTGCAAAGGGGATGTGGCTGGAAAGTGAGGATTTGGCTCTTTAGTTTGACAGGAGAAAAAGGTCCATAGCTGAAGCAGTGAGGAGAGTCATACCTGAGTGCTGAGTTAGTGCAAGGACTGCCTTTGCACCCAGGAGCATACTACCAAAGATATGCTTGTAGTTTTCTGTAATGGGCGGTGTTCAAGTGATCAATTTTCACTTGTCTCTTGTTTTTTGAGGTCCTTGCATCTGGACAACACAGAAGAATTGATCTAGGCCATTTTGAAAGAACTTTTAAAAGAAAGAATTCAGTAATCAGTACTTCCTTTTTTATTTCTCAAAGCATTTATTTTTTGTTATTTTTCAGGTTTTATTTTTTTTTCTCTTTCCACATCACACTTGCTATGGTTAGAAAAATCTTTTATTTTCCAGCCTATATGTATTTATAACTAGTTTATTCTCAATTACTAAGCACATGAATAATTTTTATGTAGATTTTTTTTCTTCTCAGTGTTTATTTTCCTGATGCATTAATCCTGAAGGAGCAGAAGTGTACTTTGTTTGCCATCCAAGATCTTAGTTTACTTTGTACAAAGGCTTTAGTATTTCTTTATCCTTTCTGGAAATAATTTTCTCCCAATTCTATCACACTGTTTTCTGGTAACCACTTTGATCATAGTGACAGATCTGTGTTTCTTTTGTTTTTTTATCAACTGATTATCTCAAATTTTATTGCAGATTTTCTTATTAGTCCCAAATTGCTGTATCCTGCTTTTGAACTAGAAAGTTTCATTTCTATCATTTTAGTGATCAGAATTTTCCACTTTATTTATTAAATAACCAAATAATTTTCCATCATCTGTGTTTTGACATCCCAATTTCCTTTCCTACTAATCCTAGTAATTTCTGTCTTGTAACGTTTTCATTTTAAAATGTTATCTGAAGCTGTGCATGCTATGCAGTATTTACACCAAAAGAGCAGTAGTTTGAATGCTTTTTCATTTCTCAGTCCAGGCAGGATGTTTATGGTTCTAGACTCCAAGAATAGCGTTTGCAGTTCTCTAAAGATCTGTGACTGCTTGAGAAAGTACTTTTGTGTTTTGGAATTTAGTTTATTCCCTCTCCCCTAGTATGGGTACAATGCGTTCTTTTTCAGAATTGTAGAAGTTAGGTTTTTGTGACATTTATCTGAGCTTTTAATGAAATGACATTGAAGTGATCTGCTTTGATTTTATGAATATGCTGAATGATGGGGAGGAATTTCAATTCTGAGGAAACAGAAATTAGTAAATCTCAAAGGAGGAGTCATTTCAGCGGTTACTTTAATGGGAGGTAAGTTATTTGGGAACCTTTGTAAGAACCTTGGTCACTTAACTCCTTAAACCACATGGAGAATATGATGATTATATAAGGTCATTGTCCTGCACATTTCTGGAGAAAATTATTTTAAGTACGCTTTTGAGGAATTAATTCATGAAGTAGAATGTTTTAGATTTTTTATTAGTAAGACCAAATATATTAAAGATATTTTTGGTAGCTCAATTAAGTAATGGAAACTGAAAAGTCATAAAACTGCATCTTAAGGAGATGTAACTAATTTTTACCATTACTGAATAAATATATCCATATATTACAAAATTAAGAACTTAGCTTATTTGAAAGTGTTCACTCAGTATAAACAGTAGTGTTTTAAAGTACCTAATCTTCAGCTAATTAAATAAAAAAATTTATTTTCTGTGGTTTTGTTGACCTATTAATATTTGAATTACTGACTAAATTAACAAGTTTTGGCATTCGTTACACTTTTTATCTACTGGCGACATTACAACTTCCTGTCCTTTTGTTCAGTATGGAAGGTCAACAAGATGGTTTCACAAATCATGTCTGAGAATTGGAGATCTGCTCCCACAGTACAAGATCATCATCTAGTAGAATGTTAGTAGTTTGAGGAGCTATTTCTGTCAAAGTCATACTAATTACAGCATCCCAGTTTTAAGAATAATAGGTCTTTGAATGTCAAAATAGAAAAGTTATCTGATGACCCACAAAATAAAGTTGATAAAGCTTTGCATAAATTAATTTCCTAATTAGTTTCTTAATGAAGCTAGTATTCTACATTTAAATTGGATGTGTACTCTGTAATAATAATAATAAAATAAATTTTAGATATAATAATAAACTTGTCCCAATATATTGTAATTATATGTGGCATAATT
>WAAE01041557.1:0-12144 GCA_013400495.1 Nicator chloris | reverse complement strand
TTTCTCATCTTCTTTGTCCTGTTCAGTATAAAAAGCAGCTTGGAAATGAAAGGTAAGAAATTTTCTCCTCTCTTCTTTCTCTTGTGGAGTGCAAGGAGCTGCCTGGAAAAGGAAGGTAAAAATCCTTCTATTGTATAGGACAATGAACAGTCTGGAAATAGGAGGTAAGTAATTTTGTCTTTTTTCTCTGGAGGAATACAAAGAGCAGCCTGGAAATGGAAGGCAAGAAGCTTTCATCTCTTCTCTTTCTCTTGTGGAGTACAAAGAGCAGCCTTGAAAGGGAAGGTAAGCAACTCCTATCCTTCTCCTGTCCCCCCCATGCCAGGACCATCTGTTGAAAAGTGTTTTTTGACTTATGTTGCCCTACTTGAATTTGTTCAGACACAATAAAACCAAAATGAAAACCCCAGTGATAGATTTTCTGAGGTGGAATATCAGTGTTTTAAGAACAGTGGAAGTCCAATTGATATGTGAGGAAAAGAGTCTATATAAAAGCATAGATTGTGCTAGAAGGAAGTATCAGACCCCATAAATAATACTGTTACTGTTCATTTTTATGTGAAGAACATATAGCTTCAACTGTGCTTTTCATCTTGGAATATGACAAAACAGTGGCTTTATTCAGCATATGCATCTCACTTAAAGTACTTTGTACAAGTTCTTCCTAAAAAGAACATATGAGTTACACCATAAGACAAAAGTGTGTTGGTTTTGTTCAAGGGAAAGTTTTAAACCTACTTCTGCATTAAAGACTGGTGTCTGACATTTTTAATCACTCCATCTTTCTGTTAACTGAAACTCTGCCTGCTTTCCTTATTATGTTCTCAACCCCAAAATTACATACAAGAGCAATTTGCAAGCAAAGAAATTGAGATAGTTGCTTTAGGCCTTTGTTTTTCATTAGCTGAAAGATCATAAATTGTCAGTGCTTCTGCCTGCCTTGCCATGTCCCTCCCAGAAGCAGCCTGCCCTTGTTGTTGCCTGATAATATACGGCTCCTTATAGCTCAAGCTGATGACAAGTACATATGAGCTTATTCACAATGATTCCTTTATGATGCAAAGAAGGAAATGAGCCTTCCTTTTAATGGCTGGGTAGTCTTACTAGGACCAAGGAAGTTACTGCTAAATACAAAACACTTGAATTTTGTTGAAGAAAGAGAAACCCTATAAATGCTCTAGCACATTTGCTCCCAGCTGGACTGAGCCCATCTAAACCTGGAATGGGCAGGCACCTCGCAGTGCTTCAGGTGGTCTGTGGAAGTAACTTTGCAGTGCCTCCCCGATGTGCATTGGGTGGATGGTCACCCAGGCCCCCGTGTGTCACCAGCCTTCCTATGTACGGGTGTGCACGTGTGGCCTCTGTCTGAGTCTGGGCCATGACAGTGTCTTTATGGGGGTACCCGTTCTGTATCAAAGCTGGTGAAGGGACAGTGAAGATGAAGGGTGGACAGAAAGGTTTAGGCTCTGTCAGCAGGTCCTGTGGCTCCTGTGGAATCTTTGGCTATGCTGCAGCTGAACCAGCTTTGCCTCCAGGCAGCCACAGTGGCCTGCTTGTTCCCACACTGACAGGGGACATGTGCATGGTGGCTGTGAGCTTTTTGGGCTGGTAAGAACAACAAAGAAGAAAACATTTTAAAGCTATAGTGAGAGATCAAGGCAGGACACAAACATACCAGTCCACAGCAAAACAAGAGCAGGTATGAAGATTAAAGCACTGATAAATTCAGTGCTGTTCAGTTGCCTATGGAGCAACTAATAGCTGTGATTAATTAATTAAAAACATCATTAAAACTTCAAGTGAGCTCATGCTCAGTCAGGCAAGAGCATGAGCATTTCAACTGGCAACCTAAATGGGACATTTGAAAACCATCACCAGCTAACTTTTCCAGATTTTCTAAAATCCTGCATGGAGCAAAGTCTTGAGAGGTCAGAGCCTCCCTGCTACAGCCCATTCTCTAGGCCTCAAGGAGTGGATGAAGAAGAAGAAACGATAATTTGAATTCGTACGGTTTTAATTTTTTCCTATCTTTCTATTGGGCAAACAATTTACCTGGCTCTGCCAGAGCCTAAGTCACAGCTGCAAGTAACAGTCTTTATTTGCCACTGATTTTTCCTGAATGAGATGGTGACAGACTTTCCCAGCCCCTTGCCTAGCTGACTCGCTACTGCTGAGACGGGGACAGAGAAGCAGCAGAAGGCTGCTCCTCCAGTGGAGATTTTTGTAACAAATTGCCTGTGGATGGTCATGGGGCCAACAACAGAGTGAGTCAGAGGAAATTACTGTTTATAGTTGACAGAATGCATGTGACACTGAGCGTGTTTGAAAGCAAAGTCCCTGCCTTGAATAGCTTGGATTTAAATGAGTTGAGGCAGCAGAGGAGGAGCAAGGGCAAGCAAAAGCAAGTCCTGCCAAGTCACGTTACAGTGCCAATATTAGGTTACCAAGTAGGAAAGAAAGCTGGCTGCATTATGGACATCAGGCCTGTATCAGATGGCAGTGACTTATTTCATGGAGATGTCTCCAAACACAACCAAAGCCTATTTAGAAGGCAACTTAGCTCCTGCTGTGATGGAGATAGGTCACTGTATTGCGTTTCCATAAGTAATGGTTGAGAAGTTCAGCTAAATGGGCCCAAAAATGTCAAGTATTTCTGCAAAAGATTACCAGATTGTATGTGTGGCAGGTACTGTGCACAGGTGGCACGGATGGATGGAAATCTAGCGTCCCTGAACTTGGGATATGACCAAGGAAAGCACTATCCTTGAGTGTTTATTCAACAAGTTGGAGCCTCTCAGGTAGGAAGGCTGTGAAGGCAAGTAAACAGAAAATGTCACAAACCAGAGACCTAGTAGAAAAGCTCCCATCAGAAGGGTGTGTGTGCACGTAGAAGTAGGGAGGAAGAATTCTAATTAGGTCATAGGGACCCAAAGATAAAAACAGGACAATCTTATCTAATACCTGGGCTGTCACTGCACAAATGCCACGACGGAGGATGAATGACCAATTAAAAGAGGTTTTATGCAGCTAATTATGATGACAGAGGATTTGCAAAATAAAATCCCTAGATTAGTAGGTTAATAAAAAGCTAAAGAAAAATTGAAGGGGTAAGCACTGAAGCTACCCCACCGGAGCTACAACAAAAGCTGCCTGCTCAAGAATAAAAGAAACAATGTTTGGATAAGAATTAATTATTTGCTGGAATAGCAGCACAGTATGAAACAAACAGTCCACTAAGCTCTTGCAATAGTTTACGTAAGTTGCAGGAATGGCTTTAAGTTAGCCATGATTACTAGGGTGAATCTGGTTAAGACCGAAAACATGTATGGAAGCCAATCTTGAAACAAGCTTGTCATTGTGGAGGAAGGAAAGAGTAAACAGCAAAATGAAGATGTTCCTGCATATTTCAACAAATTCAGAACTATTAAATAGCTTCCTGTCAAGATAATCCTCAGAAGAACAACAAAAAAATGTGGGATGTTCTTATTAAGAACACTAAATAAACACCAAAAGTAGACCAAAACACCTGACCAGAGAATATTCAGCAGCTTCTTTGCTTCAGTTGACAAAAAGAGCAAATTCTGACAGGCATGAACATGAAAAAAAGCAGATTCCAGTTTCTCCCTCAGCTCCACTTAGTTAAAACAAAAGCGTGAGTATATTCATAGACCGGCGGACTTGAAAAACCAAACCAAATGAAAAATGTAAGAGATCTATGGAAAACGGAAAAGATTTGTGGGCTTTTGTTATGCTGGACAAGGACAAAAAGGCAACATGTAAATGAAGTGACTCTGGAACTTGATGCCAGTAAGGGAATGCAGGAAAAAATATAAGAAGTTGATTTACTCAGCTATTCTAACCCTGTAGGTATGTGCATCAAGAGACAGAGTACAAATGGTAGGAAATCCAAAACTTAATGTCAGTGTGAAGAAACCATCTGTGAAGGATACAAGCACATACAGAAGTGATTGCATTGAAAAATTATTTTACGCACAGGAAAATGGCATTTTTTCGGATTGTAGTCAGCGTAAGCAATAACAGCAGAAGGTATGAAAAAAATTTGTAAGCTAACCAGCCAAAGATCATATTTCATTAAAAATGTACAACTAATTTGTCCAGTATTTACAGAGGTTTTAATTATTCAAAGCAAATACAGCCTTTCATGAATTCTTTGATTTAGAGTATTTTCAATTAACACTGATAACTAAAAAGTGATTTTGCACGCTCCCTTGTTTGGCTATTATCTGCTATGGATACTTTGGTAAGAAACTCGGTGAGATATATATATATATATTAATTTAACATAATTTTACAAAGACAGCAAACCAAAAAGTTGCCCTTGTAGCTGCAACTCTAAGCAGCAAAGTTTATTTGGAATATATTTCTAAAAACAACTTTCAACATCAAATAGTATAGGTTCTGTTACAGATGTCATCTGAGCAAGCAGCAAGATGTAAATTTAAAACATACAGTCTATTTTTCTTTTGCATTAAAGATACGAGATTACACAGTTAAGCATATGGAAGCCCACAGGGCAAATTGGTTTACCACAAAAAGGAAAAACTAAACCAAGAAAACACAACGTTCCTGAGAATTTTAAGATTGCAGGACTGCAATAAGGACTCTCATGTTTCAAAAGATCAAGAGACAAACACTTCAGACAGTGGCTTCAAAGCCCTGAATGACAGCCATGCTAGTATGTGGCTCACTTCTAAGGTGTTCACAACAGAAAACCACAAACAAGATCTTGTTGAAATGAGGATTAAGTTTACTAACCATGGTTGCCTGCACCTACACTGGAATTCCTGCCCTCACCCACTCCCTCTCCTGCCATCCCCCCAAAGCTGACAGTAAGATTTGCAGCCCACTGATTCATATTTACACATTCTGATGTAAGACAAAGGTAAAGCTGTGTAACTGAAGGATTTTGGAAAAAAATGCTTCATTATGTTAGGAAAAAAAGCTCAGCACCTTGCAGATCAAAGAATATTTAACTATTTTGTTTGGCTATTAAACACAGAAACAAAAATCTAAGAAGACAATAAAGCAGTAAAAACTTGAACATAACATTGAAGAAATACTCAAATAACATAGCTGATCTTGTACTACATTTTACTTCATTTAAGTACAGAAAATGTCACCCATCCTATGATTTATAAAGTACACAAACTATGTATACATAAAATAAACCAAACCCCACCAAAAGATGATCATATTTGTGCATATGTACATAGAACATACACACCTAAAATGTGCAAATTTCTTTTAATGCAAGTTAAACAAAACATTTGCACGATAGCATTGTACAATGATAATGGAAGATGAGAGTACTCTAGATATCCTAATGGTGTTTCATATCTACAGCCAGTGCAAACTTACAAGGCACAAACTCAATGCTGATGCTGTAGTGTTGTAAGGTACATTCAGGCACATCTCCATTTGCAGTTCTGCAAAAAAAGAGCAATGGAAGTGCTACTTCTATACTAAACTGCCAGCCTTCTCTCCCAGTTTAAGCACTAAGTTGATGTAACCTATATGCTACAGTTATCAGTGGGGTTCTGGGTTAATTTATCACTGGAAAGGCTGTGGCTAAAACATCTGTTCTAATCTCCTTGCATGTGAAAGTATGCTATTTCCCAAAATACCTCCCAGACATTCTCCAAAGACTACATATACCTTGCCAGCCTCAACACGTGGGATCTTAGAGGACATTACTAATGTTTTTTTCTAGCTTTAGTCAAAACGTCACCAGGAAGAGAATCCAGATTTTAAAACCCAAAACAACAAATAAAACAAACCCAAACAACCCCCCCAAGAAAAGCCAGCAAAACACCTTCTGAGTTACTTGCATTTAACAAACTTGTGTTAAATTGCATAGTGACAGTGTGTACTACCTAGTAAAGAGTTAAAAACAAAAGCTTGCTGTTTAAGGCAAAATTTAAACACAGCATAGCAGAAGAAACCCAAACAACAGGTCCATCAATATTTAATCAAAGTACTGGCCTATGTAGTCTTATCCTCACAGTGTCTTCTTTCTCACTTTAACAGCAAACCCACACTTGCAGCATGCTTGATTAGAAAATTTTGTTGCATTTTCCTAAATGAAATGAGAGCAATTAATACCTATGCTGATTGACTGATACTGAAAACACCTGACAAATATGTTCTCTTCCACGCCTTAAAAAGGTTTTTGACCTTATTGGGAGTTTAAAACTCACGGGTATCCAGGCCTAATATACTACCTAAAATGGAACTAGTAATTTAAAGCTTTCTAGTGTTTATTAGACATTACCACATCACTTTGCTGTCTCACCCTAAAATTGCATTTTTGCGTTATTTTTCAATAGAAGACATTTAATAGACATCTGAGGAAAACAATACAATACAAAAGCTTAAGGGTCTTTGCAAAGGTATCTTCTATTCCTTCTGCAAAGTAAGAAAGGGGTGATTTTATTGGCATTTATTTGAAGTGCCATCAATAAAGACACGAGAATACTTTAAAAAAGAAAAAATAAGTTCTAATGCTTCACAGGTATCTTTGGTTTAGCCTTCCTGACCAAAGTCTTCTGTAAACTTCTTTAACTTCTCCAGGTCTTGTTCATTAACTGTTGGTTTTGTGCTAGCAAGAGACCTGAGCATATCCATCTGTCAGGAAAAAAGCAAACATGCTTTCAGAAACAAGTATAGTACCACGGCTAGCAATTTTGCTGTCAGGACAAATATGCATTAAAAAAAACATTAAAAAGTTCCTATTAACACAAAACTAAGTAGGCCTGAACACTCCTGCACAGAGGCAGCCTTTTAACCCTTTGAATACAGAGAACAGTCAGTGAGTTTTCCAGTAACACAACCACAACCTCGGGTTTAGGTTTAAGCCACTCATCCATTCAAGTTTTATTCATCTCTTTTTTAAAAAGAACTGAACTTCCTTTTTTTTTGGTCAATTACTGTTTTCAACCCATGATAAACTACAGCAGATTAAGTGGAAAATAATAAAAATAAGTGGAATCAGGTGTTCCCATGCACTCTTCACAGTCCAGCAATGCAGAACAGCAGTTTGTGATTCATCTCTAGCAAAGTTTTACTGCTCATGACTGGTAGCTTCTGTCTCTTCAATTCAGTCAATTTCCTAGATAAATATTTAGATGCTAGGAAATGGGGTTTAGAAAAAAAAATCACACGTCTTTGAAGCTGAAAGCAGCAGTTAAAATACTCTATGAATAAAAAGGGTAAAGAAAACGAATCAGTTCCCAGCCAAGGGCAACTGAAAAAAGTAGATGCCCAACACCTCATATTACTATAAAATTATGGGTAAAATCCAAAAATTAGTATAATGATTTTCCACACATGACATTTGTCTCATCAGACCAGAGGCACCGTGCTCAAAAAGAATGAAAGCCTTATCTTTGAAGGACAAGAAGTGATTTTGGACACTGAATCATCTGCCAGTAGTGCATCAGAGCCCAGGTACCATTAGGAGCACACAAGGAACTGCTGTCTTTAATTCCAGGAAAGACTGATTAAAAATCCAGTTAGACCATCCAGGGAGAAGTTTTAGGGCAGGCCTGCACCTGCATAAATCCTTTTCTGCTTCCTCAGTATGCAAATACACACAGGAAGCTCTTTTCTGAAATACAGTGATGGTTCTATTTACAAAGCAGTGCCTGTGATCCCCATGAAATGCATTGATTTCTTTCATTTCTTACAGGACTGTTTGCACACAGGAAACTGCAGCAACACAGATTTGTTAAGTGCTTCCCACAAACTTTGTACTTAAAATTTTCTTCTGCTGCTCTTGGGGAAAAATACAGAATGAGTGTCCAGCAGTTATTTTTTTCTTAAACAGTGAACTGAAATTGAAAACTGTCTTACATATTTTATTTCCTAGGCCAAAGCAAGTATTTTCATACGCAGAAAGAAAACAGCAGAAAGAGCTGTATCACCTATGATGAATTTTAACCTGAACTACCATTACACCCAAAAACTTCCTACATTTTGCTTTTTCTACTTGTATCTATTTCATGGGCAATATTTACCTATAGCATATCACTCCCCAATTTACAGTGAATGTAATTTTCCATTTCCCGGTATTAATGGTTCAGTGATGAGAAGAAAGTGTATCATGGTGCAGGAACCCTAAAGGTTTTGATGAATAAAAGCCAAGTGAAAGAACAGTGCAAGGGCCAGATACTGTCTATGGATGAAAGGATGGCAGACAAGCATAAGAAATGCTTATCAGGGATAGACAGCTGTCTTTTTCATAAGCATGCCATACTGTAGTGCTTTATGTTGAGAACCCAAATGTTATCTGGTATGCCTAGCATTTCTGAAAACAAACATCTCATGCAACCATCCTAAAAAAGAGTCTTTATCTTAAAGCCTTTTCAGACTTCAGCAAAACAAGAGAGAAATGCTACAAAGAATACCTACCATGGAAACTTTAGGCTCCAGTAATTTATCACTTGGGACCTCCATCCATGTCATTTCTATGGCTTCAGGATCACCTGGAGAGCAAGGGGTGAATAAATCTACCATCATATTTGGATTAGACAATGATGGTCCTTTTACCTAAAAACAAGAAAACACTTAGTTTATAGGAGTTATTTTTTGAAGACAGAAACCAGAAGCTGAACAGCATCCCAAGCAAAAACCATTCCTTGATTTTACGCAGCTGCCCTACCCATTGGGAACACATGTCCTGTGAAAAAGAAATTGTACAACTGCAATGGTATTATTCACCTTGAAAACACGCAGCTGTAGCCAGATACTTAAATTCACATCAGGTCAAATCCCAGAAGCCACATCCTCTTAAGGCTGAGGATTTCTGTGGAAAACTGACACGCCAGGAAATCTGCTTAGTGAAGACCACCCTTCCCGGTCCCTGGTCACTTTAGGAGTTCACTCATCACTAGTTAACAGCTCTCCCAAAAGCTTCCCAGTGCTTTTCGCTCTGACATGCTGCCTTCCCAAGCTCCCAGCATCTTTCCCGGCACCTCCTGAGCAGCGCTCCATAGAAAACAGCGCCACCAAATGGGAGAAGAAAACAGCCTTTTTTCCCCACCTTAGACAGACGGACAGACCGAAAAAGGCTGTGCCGCGTGTCTGTTCCCTTTCTGCAGTACCCTGTTACCCGCAGCACCACACACCCACGGGAACTCGGAGCATACGCAGAGGTTGAAGGACAATACACTAACTGGATATGGGCACAACCGGATTTTCTATTCCAAGCAGTATTTAGAGCAAGGTGCTGGAGAGCAGACTGTAATATTCAAAAGGCACTCTGACAAACCTGCATAATCACATATGGCAAGGAAATGTTTACAGTTAATTACTGACAACTGAGGAAAGCTCTGCTGAACTGAGGCAAATCGTCTGTTATACCACAAATAATAACGCTAAGGTTTTGCTTATAAAAACACAAAATCACATCCAATTAAAGCATTAACAATACAGGTGGAATCAATGTGGCTCATGTCAGAGCATTCAAAGTATTGCAGTTGTGGGGTTTTTCCTTCCTATTTTTTTTCTTGAGCAAAAATAGTTAAGATGCAAGAAGTGCTTTTGAAGTAGTTCTGCAAACTGTGACAACTGAGGTTATTTCACTGCTCCATGGCAAGCTGAAACATGCCTCAGAGTGTTCCAAATTTGAACAAAACGCTAAAAGCTAACAGCCCTTTAGCCAGAAATGCCATTGTCTTGTAAAGTTAATGACAGAGAAATACTTCAGACATCACTGCTTAAGGGAAGGAAGCATCTAGAAAATCCTTGATGTATCAAAGTCACTGTTTATTTATCAACAAATACGGCTTACATCACATTGTTACTGTGAGCTGTCCCCATCACTTAAACCTCCTGTCCTCTCATATTCTGGACCATACTGGATTTAAGTGTGTCTTTCTCTTTGAATCTTAAGCTGAATGAGTTCATTGGAAGAACCCACATTGAAAAAAAGGAGCCTATCTTCAAACTGACTGTAGCTGTTCTGTTCAAGGCCCTTAACCCTTTTATGTCAGGTTGAGGTACTGGTAAAAAAACCTGTAATTGTAACTGAGGTGACAAAGAACTGCTGCCAACACAACATACATGGTACTCAACACCTTAGGATCTAAAGTTTTTCCTACCACACATGCTCTTTTAAGAAGCAACAAACTAAAGCTTCCCTTTACAGCAATTAGCACCTCTGCAGAATATCCTGACCCACCTTCACCCCAGATACATGAATTTTTGTAAAAATCAAGCTTTGCACTAAAAATATTAACAAAAAGTACCTTTAGTCTGGGTCTACTTTAAAATATGCTACACAGCAAAATAAAACTTTATTCAACTGATACACGTTGTATGTAGTTTAACCTCTGTTTATAACCATTGATATTATCACTCTTTTTCTTTTTTCCATTTAAGAGTTTAATAGTTTACAGGGGGAAATTAATTTGACCGAACAAGGCCCATCTGTGCAAATTCTCCAAGGGAAAGACTTCCCAGATTTAAAGGATTTAGACTGGTGGTAAAGAATGCCAATTGGTTCTCATTCAGGTAAAGTTTCTGAGACCCAAATATTGGGAAGAAATGTTTCTTAAGTCAATACACAGCTAGTAGAGGTGACTGGAAGATAAGACAAACAAAGTAGTTTGAATAAGCTCTTTGGTGTGCACTTATATAAAAGGAAACTGATTTTTACATTACAACAGTGTAACTGAAACACAGACCTTGCTCAGTTGTGTTGCATCTTTACTACTGTAATTGATTCAATGTTTCTACCAGAATTCCACAAGAACGTTAATTTTTCAGTTTGAAAAATATGCCAAGTAAACAGAATGTGCTTAAGTATAATCCATCTGTTCTCAAGTGGATGAGGGATGCATTTATTTTTTTTCCCCAGCACGTATAGAACCACTTTACTCGAAACAGAAGAAGAGCACTTCTGTAACATTGCCATTTAAGTCAAACTGTGAACTGAATGCTTTTAGCACTCTCTAGAGATATTGAGAGTGAGAGCATGAATATTCAGAAATCAGCTCCACCAGATTTATGGCAGGACTAGGGGGGGCTATGGGGAAAGGAGAACAGTTCTCCCCAGTCTATAAAAGGGATATTCATAAGCATGCAGTATTACCCAAAACCAAAATCAGTTCATTTGCAAGGAATTTTCAAATTAAGACTGTTCTCCAAAAACGAAATAACTTGAATAACAACTTACTTTTTTAAAGTGAGTCGCTGATTGCACTCTTCTAACAGGCTGCATCAGTGCATCACGGACAATGACACTGATATCTGCACCAGAATAGCCATCAGTTTTCTTCCCAAGCTCTCGATAATCTGATTCTTTTAGGTCATTTGGAGTTGACCCAAGGTGAAGTTTGAACATTGCAGCCCTGGCATGGTCTTCAGGTAAAGGAATATAAATGCGCTTCTCAAACCTGGTTTAAAAAAGACAAAAGCAAAGCGTTCCCAAGGTGCCAGCTCATGCAGGTGCACAGTGGAAAGAGTTCATGCAAATGAGTTTGCTCCTAGCAATATTAGAAAGAAGCAGTTTCAGTACAACAAACCTTTAAAAAAAATATCTGAGGAATATATATTCAGCAGAGCAGCAACCTGTTCTCATAAATAATACTTTAGTTAGTATAAGCTAACATCCACAATATAACAACTGCTTCCTTTCCGTTACAAAAACCACTTCTTCAGACTGAAGAGGCTGTTTTTTCCAGGAGAGTCTTAAAAGGAAAAACCTGAGAGGAAGAAGTCTTTAAGTGTTGGAGTGTATTTAAACAGATTTCACACTCAGAGAAAGAACTACCTGATAACATTTACACAACAACTTTCTACAGTCTCCCACTAAATTAAGAAAACACCATAGATGGAAGTAAACGTGAAATCATTCTCAAGAAAACATTGGTAACTGCAGTTCCTCCTTTGAAGCAGCATCTGTTCTCAGAGTGGAAATTACCTCCCACCAACAAAATAAGAACAATTACAAATTCTGCTGAACACAATTAACCTGATTTACATGACAAAGTGGCCCAAATCCAGGAAAAAATTATTTTATTACAACCATTGTTGTAAAAGTACCTTTAAGTCTTGTGGGCAAGAGCTAGGGAATTTCTCTTTCATGCTGCTGAGTGAGAAAATGGTTTGGGTTGAAAGGGA
>WAAE01041556.1:0-25699 GCA_013400495.1 Nicator chloris | reverse complement strand
CACTACATTCCTGATTCATGCTCAGGTGATGGCACGAAGAAAGGATATTTAGAATTCTGCTATGTGGCCTTTACTGTTAAATTTTTCAGGACATGAGCATGATCAAACTGACTGGAGATATTAAGTAGAGCCATGATTCAAATAATACACAGCAGTCTCAGGAAAGAAAGGGATTTGAGCACAGATGAAAGGAGGTAAAGACAAGGAAATTCAAGACTTACTATTGGTATTACATGAGCACAAGAAGTCCCTCGTAGTTGGACATTGGCTCTATACAACAGGGGGCAGCCCTGTTCCACACTGGAAGTAAGAGTGCAAATAAAGGCAGAAAGAAATGCTCTCCAAGGTCAAACTTAGCTCAAGACCTTTACATACGGCCAAAACCCAAGGTACTAATAAATCAGTGGAGTCAACTTTAAGGCTCAAAGTAGCATTCAGAACAATGTTGGCAAACTCTGGGTACCAAAAAGAGTAAATCTAAAAAGACCTTACATATACATGTGAGAGGACATAGCTGTTTTTCTGGAAACTATTTTTCTTAAGTGCCCAACAACACACCACTGCAGCTCCCACAGAATATGTTAACTCAATCACCCAACGTGTGGAGGTGCCCTCACTCCCCTAACCATTTAGGGATACAGAAAAGTGCACACTTTAGATCCCTCTGGGATGTGCACTGGCTGTCTCAGCTTATCCCCAGCACAGAGACAAACTGAGAGGTGGTGACAGGGCTCTGCACAGAGAGCAGCCTTTGCAAGCTTGGCAAAAAAAATGGAGCTGTCCCTGCAAACAGAGAAGGTCGTTCTGAAGACTAGGTTTTCAGGAGTAGAACAGGCACCAGGAAAGCAGTAACCCCAGTCCTATTTCTACTCAATACGAGGTAATTTAATACTCCACCTTCTCTGAGCATTTCCTATCTTATCAGGGTATAGTCTTGGCCAGTGACCAGGAACTTAAACCTTCTTCTCAAATATACACACAAGGAAATAAGAAGGTGCCTGGGACAAGGGCATCTGGCAGAATATGCCTTGACTTTGCAAAGCACTGGTTAGGACACTTAGGTGGATGAGGACAGATAAAGGTCTTCAATCTACAAGGTTTCACTTCTCTAGGATCATAAAAGCTTTTTATTTTAGGAAGTTCTGAGTTAAAGCCCACCTACAAAGCATATGCATACTCCAAAGTGGGAACTAGAAAGTAAGATTTCAAAGGTTCAGAGCAGAAACTACTACTAAATTAGTCCCATTTCCATGCCACCCATATCTCCATGTTGCCTCATGCAACTGCATTTACAGAGCCATTTGGAATACTAACATTTAGAGACTCCCTGAGAAATGCTAGAGGCACTTCTTAGACAAAAAGAGTTTTTCCTTTTGTTATACTTTAGAAACTGAAGTGTACTTACTAGTCTAAACTCTGCTTAAAATATTTTTATCGTATGGCTCATTGACATCTCAGAATCAGCTTTTGGATGAAAGGGCTCAAGGGAATGAGCAATATGCACATTTTTCTTCTGAGTGCTTCTTTTCAAATTTGCTTATTCAAGTCACTTGACAGAGGGTTAAACTCCCATGCCCTCTCTCATCTTCCTATTAACTGCATATCCAAGAGACTCAGGTAAGCATTAAGTTAAGCCCTAAAATACCTATTAAGCCTTGAGTATTAGAAATTATTTTTTGAATTTAGGGCCTCTAATTCACTGGAAAAAAAAATGAACAGCTTTTCTTTGCTGTCAGAGCTGTGCAAAAGAGTTTAGATATAACTGAGACACCAACTTTCTGCCTTTCAGTTTATTAAAATTTGGCCCTGAACTGCTGATGCACAAAAACTTGGTCTTTCTGACTGAACCAGGAAAAGTTGATAAAAGTATAGTTTGAAATGTATTTAAAAGCCTAACTATGGATGGGATTTTCAAAAGTACACAGGTAAGCTGAAGTCCTGTTACCCACCGGAGGTTAAATTAATGAATTGTCCTTATTTGAAATGGAAATAATAGCAGAAGTTTTTTGCTCATTTTGGCAAGTCCTGTCTTGCCCTTCACTGCCTTTAATTGATTAGTATGTTATCTAGAGAGCCTCATGGCTACAGCACTGGAACTGGAGGTCTGATATCAGCATAAGCTGCTGATGTAAAGTTTGAAAATATGCAGTTGAACCAACTTGAACGCTTCAGTTTACTGAAGGAGGACCCTGGAGCTGAAAAGGCAAGCTGTACGTGGATTTGCTGTGTGCTTTTCTACAACGGTTTGTGTTTTATGTTCACACTGTCTGAACTGTGATGTGACTGCACTAGTGTGCCCAGTCTTCAGTGATGCATAGATGCTGACTCTGCATCTTTTATGAACCCCAAATTTTTGCCTCCCTGGCAGCTTGCATGCAATTTCTCTAAAATACTTTTCACTGTCATTACTTAGGGGTTTTTCTCATCTTGCCCAGTATCTTTATCATGCAAATATGATTAGGTCATTAAATGATATACTGTTTCTTCTATGCCTTATTTCTTCTGATTAGTTCGTGAGACACTAATTGCTGCATTTTTTCTCTTTACTGTGGCTTGCAGAACACTTAGGAATATGTGCTATTCAAACTAGCTTATTACCCCCATATAAAATTCACACAGAAATTGTTGACAAGAAATAAAACCCACAGACAGCGATAGGTAATGTGTCATGTTTCCTAGGAGCAAAAAGGAGACATTTATTTATGCACAAGCAGACCAAACATCCAGTCAACACAGAGCACTTCAGAAACAGCCAAAGTCTTTACTAATTATGTGGCCATGAAATGCTTAAACAAAAATGCATTAGAACATCCAAAATCTGAGTTCTATCACCATCACATAATAAAATGAAACTTCACCTCATGGAAATCCATTGGACAACCCGAAAATAGGCCTGATTGGAATGCTGTGAAATGGCAGAATCTAACTCCATGTGTTACAGCCAGTTTTGGGTTATTCAGATATGTGTGCAATTTGGGAAAAAAGGAGGAAAATAAACACTCAGTGTATGGGGAGAGACAAGACTGGCAGATGGAGAAGCAGGCCTTTGTGCTTCTGAGAATAAATAAAAATCAATAGAGAAAAACAAGGGTAAAAATACAAAACTGGGCATGAACATTTTGGGTCTGACCACAATGCTATCTTTCAAAGAAACAACAGTAGAATTAATACAGAACACTATTGTACAATATGGATGCTTGGATCTCTGCCAGAAAAACTGCACCACCTTCCCTTTGCTAAAAAAAAAATTGACTGAAATGAGTTACAGCAAGGCTACCAGTCTTTTCAATATGCCAGACACAACCTGGATTAGAAAAATATACTTCTCAGTCCAGTAAGACCAGCAGTGGTCCTGAGTGCTTGTAACTGAGTCTGACCCAAAGATACTGAAGGATTATTTAATTACCATTCCACACTTCAGAAACCCTGATCAGCAACATAAAATTCGGTCACTAATAATGAGGAATTGTTATTAATCATATTCAGAAGCAGCTCAGACTTCTTCTCTCTGGTTATAATAAAAATTTGTTAACAGTATTTTAGACAAGAAGTCCAAGCTTCTCCACTTTCCTTACTGAGCTTAGCACAAGACATTTGTTTTACTTATAGATAGCAGTGCTATCAATTTACTTACTTCACTCTGTTATCAAATACAACATAAACAGCCATAAACAACACACAGAATATGCACTTATAGAATGCATCTCTTTTAGCATGCCTGATTGCTGTAAGTCAAATGAACAAAAACCCCACAACATTCCCGTAGGGTCCTTCAATTCTGAAGCCTCTTTCATGGAATTTTAATTCAATTTCAGGAATATAATTGAACTAACAATCTGTTGTCTCAGACAGGATGTTCTGTGCTTGATATTATGCAGGGCTGGACAGGTGCCAAGACAGATCTGAATGCACCTCAAAGTACCAGTGAAAAATGACTGTGCTGTTCTGAAAGTAAGAGGGGTGTGCTGGATGGGTCAGGCACCAATTGTCTGATGCCCGTCTTCCCTTCCACTTAACCTATCAGGATTCAAGTGTGCTGGAATTGTAAACAAAGAGAAAATACAGCAAGCAGAATGTAAACAAGAAAAGCCAAAGTGCTTATCCTGCCAGTGTTCTGCATAAAGCAAACCTGCACAACAACAGAATGGTTGGGAACCAAGCTCTTTGCTGAAGAAAGATGCTGGCAACCAACACAGACAAAACCTGGTTTCTAAAATCAGGGTATAGCTTAAGATATTCAGAGTAGGGAGAGGGAGTAATGGAGTGATTTAGATCATTGGAATGATTGGAGCAGCTATCTACATTAAACAAAAATAAAATTCATTTCCTTTACACAGAGATCAGAAAGAAAAAGAAAACCCACCACATGGCAAGAAAATGAGAACAGATTTAAATATGAATCAAAGCATGTTTGTCACTGGATTTGCAATAAAACAAAATACATTTTTTTTCCTTAGTTCCCAAGGAAACACAGTGTAGGCAATCATTTTGTCTTCTTTGAGTGCAATTACCAGTCTGGTGACTGACTGCCCCCTTTCCATGCCTTTTGTAGCATATTGACCAGGATCACAGGCCTCTTGAAGACATTAAATTCCTGGAAGTTTTCTGAAAGCAAGCAGCCAGATGGAATATAGAAAGCCTGCACAGTATGCCTGTATGAGATGAAAGCTCTAAGATGGTCTCACCTCTTATTGCACACCAGAAAACAGACATGTGAAAGAGATACTATGGATGTTCAAACTGTGAAAAAAAGTTTCACTTGAAGCACATATTTTATTAGACATCAGAATACCCGGTCACACTCTGAAATTAATGGAAATCATGTCTTATAATTCCATTGCTCACAAAACTGTATTTGAAATAACCAGAAGACTCCTGCTGGCTTTGGGCCTTTGCCAACTCTTAATGCAATAGAACATTCCACCAGTGCAAAACTTCCCTCAAGGTTGAAAAGCAATCAAGTCATAACCTCTGCTACCTCATGGAATCTGAAGATGAGGACCATAATACCCAGGCTCTGCAGCAATGGGTATTTCATAGTATCATAGATGCATTAGTTACACAAAGGAAAGTGTGCACTGGTATATGTGAAAGATGTGCTTGCCTGAGTAATTTAATTTATAAACGAGTGACTGTCAATGCTTTCTTGTGGATTCTCTGGTACTACTTCATTTTGTTGTGTGAAGAACTAAAACCTTGATCAAAGAAATGCCATCAATCCCCAGATTAGACAAAAGCAACATGTCTCTCATATTTGAGTCTATTTCTTGACTAATTCACGTCAAAGAACTCAGTCAATGTAGGAAATCACTTGCTGTGCCACAGGGACTACCAGACACACAAACTGAGCAGAGCAGCAGATGAAAAGATTATTCTTATCAAGTGCTGGTTTCCTGACCAGAATCCAGGTAGTAACTTCCTGAAGCAGATGTTCCTCAGCAGTGGGGCAATACAAATAATCTCCAGGAACAGCTGAGCCAGTCCCTGATTTCCACCACTGTCCAGGAAGCAGCTTGGCCCAACACCCTTTAAGCTTGCTTAGCCCCAGTGAAACCTCTCTCAGAAACACCTTTGCCCCCACAGCTATCCAGATCCAGACCCCAACACTTTGTTTCTAAAGTAATGTGCACTTATTTTAAATTAAATATTTTGTCCCTCTATTCTTTTATCCACGAGGGAGCAGCCTGAATTAACTTAGCTTCCAACCAGCTGAAACAATTTGCAGCACAAGACTTGCTGATGCTGTCACATCCTTACATAAGCATTTCTTCACATCCCACATAGTCAGGGCTTCTGAACTTAAAAAACCCTTTTTGTTGCAAGCTCTCATAAATGCTACTTTTAGCACCCCTCAGATGTTGATAAGCATGTGATGGTTTGCTGATGGGAAGCAATTGATACAGCTGAGTACTTCAACTCTGATTCCTGGGACTGCAGGAATGCATCCCCCCACAACAGCACCGGAATGAGACTGGTCCTGGAGCCAGCTGTACTGCAAAGATTTCTGAAGAGGCTCAAAAAGAATTTAAGATGCTTTTTTTCTCACTAGGACTCAATCAGGGTATTATCATATTCACTCCACTGGAAAGGTGGATTTAACCTGCAGACCTGTATGTGTAAAGTGTTCTGTGATACCACTGGGAGTCTGGAGAATGAGATCCCATGAATTTGGCTTGAGAGCTGAGATTAAAAAGAACCCCTTACTTCTCTGACTTGAAGCTGTTCCTACAAAGATGCTGCTGAGATGCAGAGATTACATTTGGATCCCAAAATGCTCATACTTACAGGACAGGAATTAAAATTTGGATCTGCCTACTATAGGATCAGGCATAGCTTTTATTAGATCATGCATAGCTTTATAATGTATATCCATCTTTATTTGATTTTTGACAAACTCAGACATGAGAGATTATATTGTGATGAAGTTCACAAAATCAGATCTTAAATATCCTGTGTTCTGCTTTCACAAAAGAGGTAGAAAACAGAGGAACTTTACAGTGGATGGGATTGTTTATAACAGATTTCTTTTTAGGCATTTTTGGTAAGAAAATTTCTATCTGTTATCTATTCCACATCGGTCAATTGTGTTACATAAGGCTTGAAGTTTGCAGTCAAATAAAGAAGGTTTTGTCTGTCAGTACACATGCTGGACAGATGTTATCTCATCTTTATTTTTGTCTTTCCTCAACTAGAGTTATATATTTTATTATTCAGTAATTACTTCATTAACGTCTGATTTGATGGGATGCAGCAAGAAGCCCCTGCACAGAAATTACTTTGATTTAAATAGAGTAAAAAATGTTGCTATTTGTAAATTTGGTGACAGCTCAGCAGAATTAAAAGGCATTCATGTGGGGAATAAGCAATAGCATATTCATCAAGAAGACAGAAAAAAGATAACTTCATAAACATGGGAGGACAAGAATCACTGCACTAATAATCACAAGATGTCAGGAATTGTTCCCTCCATGTTACCAGTTTTACTATTTTATTTATCGATGATAGGTGCATGAGATGAGTGAAACACAGGCAGCTCCATCTTATCAACAAGGCTGGTGTAACAGGGGAAAACCTCCCAGTTTTGGCTTCAAAACTAATCATATTGTTAAGGGAGTTAAAAAAAAAAAGGACCAGATTCCTCTCTTCAGCTTTGTAAAATCATTGTTTAGCAGCTTAGCTGTCTTAAATCAGTATCTAAATAAAGGGGTTACTTGTGTAGATCCCTCACTCAGACCTGGCCTTATCTTCCCCCTCAACACATCTGCAGATTTCACAGAAGTGACACACACACGTTAATCATGCTAAATACGACCCTCATGAAGAAGGGACTGTGTTGACTTTCACAGCCAATAAACAAATGGACAAAAATGATAGCCAGGAATAAAACCCAGATAATTTTCACTTCCACCCACATAATTCCTTCTTTACTGGGGAAAAGTGGCATTTCTGGGCTTTGCTTTTTCACCTTGTTGGCAGGTAATCTCCAGTTAATTAAACTGGCCCCAGCCCATGACTGTCTCAAATAGAACAAAGTGGCTCTAAAGCAGCGTGACCTGTGCTGGAAGGGAAAAGACAGGGCTCAAATACTGGCTTTCCTACCTCATTGATAGCATCATGGAAGTGAGAGTGAGGAATAAAATATTTGGAAAGAGAATCCCATTGAGATTCGTATCACTCTACTCGGACAAAAGGCACAATGAGAAAAACTGAATGTTGGCATCCCAGTCTCAGCAACAAGACTGTGCATCTCTTTTATTACCTCAAGAAGGGTAATGGGACCTTTTTGGGGAACTGCATCAATAGTAGAAAGGGCAGGACTTGACTTTCACCTTTAGTTAGAAAGGTTTTGGAAAATAAACTTTGGAATTGGAGAAAGCTTCCTTTTCATTTTGCCAAACGGCATCTCACAGCTGCCATTGGAGAGCTTCACTTGCCAAATGTGCAAACAGATTTGAACAGCTATGACCCATAAAGGATTTCTGTAAAGTTATGATATCGACCAAGAACTACAAACACCTGTTTTCTTATCTCTTTTCTTATGCTGAAGCACATGCTTTCTCTGTTGTCACAGATGTTTTCAGCAGTGTACTAGAGAAAATGTGCAGTTCCCTTCTTAGCATACAACCCCTGCTCCTTTCAGGAGTAATCGAGGATCAAGGGTCTAATTTGTGAAATGCTTCTTTCCATTGACATGAGCACATAAAGGAGTTACACACTGGAAACAGAGGCAGGAGGCCTATAACAAGCAACCACAAAACTAATCATTTTTCTACCCACATGGGATTAAACAAACAAAAGATGCATGTGGGATTTAAAGCAAAAACTTTAAAACTGTTTCTGGTTTTTCAGACAGTGCCACAAACTTCATCAAATCCCAGTCGCATCAATAGAGCTGACAAAACGCTCATCATGCTGTCTTAAAAACCCGTATGACTTTACACTGTTGTGAAAAGGAAATACCCTCATTTTTACTTTCCTCGCTTTCTCTGCACATTTAGGCACTTATCTAAACTGTACTTATAAAGTTGAAAAAAATATTTTCTTTTTTACTTTCTATTTTCTTCTTAAAACCCATTAAAAAGATGTAGGTTGCAATTTTCAGAGAATAAAAAGGAATTAAATTTACTTGTAAGAGAACTGACTAATTTCCCTGAGGATTCTGGAATCTATCTACAGTACTTCTACATCCATTTTACAGCCACTGACATTGCTATGAAATTCTTGAGGAACTTGAAAACCTAAAGCATTAATTACTTATATGAAAATGAGATGATTAACACACACATCTTTACACTTGCTTTGGGACTGCGCAACCAAACAAAAACTTACTATAATTTAATCAGGAAGGAACAGGCATACAAATGCAAAATGCATTGTTTAGATGTGGCTATTTAAATAGAGGAATAAGAAGTCTTCGTATTCTTTGTTTTGAGGAAGGGAAGTAGGAGGAAATCAACAGAAATGCCAGAAAATGATGACTATTGACTGGCAGAGTCCAGCCAGCTGGGTGCTGACCACTTGTACCTTTGGTCAGTGTCTACATGAAATAACCTTTGCTTTCTCAAGTTAAGAAGCTATTCATACAGCATTTTTTCAGCACAGCGATTGCCCTAAGGTTTCTCACAGCAACGCCCACAGCTTTAGTACAACTTCTCTGACAATCAGAAAGCAGAGTCTTATTTTCCTCATTTTAAGCACAGGAGGAAAAAAAAGAGCAGAACAATTTGACTCAGCTTCTTTGTATGAATCAACAAATTTGACTGTTCATCTAATACAATATATTGTTGTGTCCAATAGCTGTAGCACATGATACAGTGGAAATTGTGGACTTACTACAAAATGGACAATTATCTGACAATTTCCTCTTACAACTTTCCAAAAGGCCCTGAAATATCCTTGCCCTGTCTGTGTATCCTTTAACATAGCTTCTACGATGAATACATTGTACTTTGGAACAGATGTTGATTTTGGCACTTCCTTCTTCAGCTTTTAAATTCAGGAAGAAGATGGCCTGATGGCAAAGGCTGGAGTTGGGATTAGAAGAAACAACTCCCTAATATCTTAACTATTGAGGAAGGACTGCATCAGGCAACCCCCCACCTACTGCCCAGTATTACGGAAGACATCACCAACAAGAATGTTCTTTCAGGCAGGAGAGAAAGGTTTTAATGTGATGGAGATTTGCTGACTGATGCCATCCCCACTGCAGGAGCCCACAATGGATTTAGTGCAAAGCTGTGCGACCGCTTTGTGAGCGTGAGAGATGTACTGCTGCAGCCATCTGCTGTTGGAAGTTCTGCTGGTGTAGTACAGAGACTGAGATGTTAAATGATGTAGAAAGCCACTACACTAAGTAGAGATCTTTAAATATTTGTTGGTACTGATCTCTGCTGGATTCCTTAGGACTGGGCTAGTTGAAAATACAGCTGCAGTGGTGGTGGTGGTTTGTTGTTTATTTTTACTTTCATCCTTTAGTAAGGCTGTTTTCCCTTAATACTTTCTGAGTTATGCTTACAATAGGGCTTATAGCAAGACCATGCCGTTAATGGTGTATTTCTTTTCCCATAATATTGCACTCTTGTTAGCCAGCTTTTAAGGTCTCTTATGTTTTCATGAAGTTATTAAAGTAAATGCTCTGATTGCATAATGAGCATTCACTTGGTCTTCAAAGAGCTGGTCTCTAAATAGTATTTAATTTCTCAATTCTTTTCTAAGACATTGAACCAAGCCTTCTGAATTTGAATGCAATCTTTGGAATAGTAGAAAACTAGCTGTATTCCTGCTATAGAATCATTTGGTCCCCAGAGATGGTTCAGAGTGTTTGCTTGGCAGGTACAAAGGGGTGCTGTCTATTTTCTATTTATAACTCACAAATACTGAGATTAGCTTCCACACATAATGGGCCCGATTATGGGCTGCTTCGTTTCACAACTATATCTGCAGCTTTCTGCAGAAGGAAGAGCACATGGATCCAGTGACAATCCTATTCTCCTTGCAGTTCTTTCTAAGCATTAATTTGAACTAAATAGTATAATTTAGGGTCTGCTCCAGTACCTGTTGCTTGGCAACAGCTCCTAAGGCAATACCTGAGCCCATGCCAGGTAGGGTATCTACTCCCCATTGAACCTGGGGAGTGGTGACAGACAGCAGTGCTGAGGACATAAGGGGAGGGTGTATTGTTTGCTTCTAGGATACATTCCTGGTGAATATATTCACTAAAAGCTAAGCATACGAAAATAATCCAAAGAGAACAAAAGCACATTAGCTTTCAAAGATTTTTAGAAGGAATAAACCATACTGAAATTAATCCTGAAAAGATGACAAGACGTGTTAAGGCTTACACTTACTATCAGCTACTAAAAGGTGATTTCTTGATACAAACCAGTATTTCACCGTAATATACAGAGCCACTGAAGTTCTTAAAAAACCCGAATCAAAACCAAAATAAGGCACTTAAGCTGAAGGGCCTGAGTGGCCAAACACCTTGTAACAACAGTTTGTTTAGGAGCCAGCCCCGGCCACTCCTGAAGGTTTAGAAGGAAAATGCTTTTCAAGATATTCGGGTAATTTATTTCAACAACTGGCTTAGTCAAAGCAGGGACAGGTCGTTGAAATGAAAGTTTTATTTTATGTTAGGAACCAAACTGAATACAAATAGAGCTTAAGGCTAAATATATGGAAATCTATAGAACTGCTTGTACAAATGTGTGTCTATTTCAAATTTTTCTGTGTAGTAGAAAGAAGCATGATATTTATCCCACAGACCACATTTAGCTACTACTCAAATGCACTGAGGGTTACACAACCAATTTCACTTTAGAAAATAAGTTAAAATTACAACTACAGATAAGATTAAAATTAATTTAGAATAAAGTTTCCTACTTATTTAAATCTGTATCTGAAATCAGTATTACTTTGATTTAAATGAGTATCTCATAGGGGAGCTGCAGATAATTCCTGTCCTCTTCTGGAGCAAAAGGGATCATAACCCTAATGAAGTGCCATAACTAACAGACAATCATTCTGAACTGAATGGCATTGGTGAGCTGCATAACGGCACTGGTGTGCCCTTATCAAGGAATTAGCTGGATTATATCTCTAAGGACTGTTTGGAGAGATTAAACCATAAACTGGTTTTGAAATCTTCCAATTCTGCAAATCACTTAAATGAAATTAAAACAAAACAAAACTAGTGGAGTAACTTGGGAGTCTAAGTTCCCTGTAAGACCTAAGCTTCTAAGTCTCATAGACATTTTAGGTGAAGTATGCTTATAAAGCCACCAAGACCACAGAGTTCAGATAAATAAAAATAATTGCTTTGTATCCTTAATTCCTACACATCACCTTCCAGATGTCAGATTCATTAGCAATGCATTTGAATACAATTTCAATAATTACAATGCCGTTTTAGAATATGCATAATTGCTGGCCAGAGGCCATTGCTCACCAGAAGTCATAATTTCTACTTGTTGCAGTGACTTGATGAGCTCAGGCTAAATAGTTTCAGTGTTTGAGCCAAGGCGTGTTCTAGTCACAGCCTGATGTTGAAATTAAGTTTAAGACCTGGGAGTTTATTGCTCAGATGGGTGATATGGTTTTGTTACAGTAAGTCTAATGAATTTGATGATTAGTTTGTTGTTTTTATTATCTGTTTCCAAAGTAATTTATGCTAGGCTTTTGACTACTAATGAAATTTATGAAAAATGCTGGTGATAAATGCTTTTATAAAGTTTTTTTTTAAAACAGCTGTAGTAACCATTAAGTATGATATAGATTCTGACTAGGAGGATTAAGGTTTACCAGCTGAGGCCCTGTAAAAATGCTAGGAAAGGTAGTGCTCTGGATATACTTCAATCTCTCTTGCTTTGGGTACTTTTGTAACAGGGCTTTCTCTATCTGCATAACATAAATATACATATTAAAAGAAAATCAAGCATGTATTTAAGCCCAATTGACCACAATTACAGATTTAACACACTTATGTAGAGTAGTAGAAGTTCAGATGACTACTGAGCCACAGTGACCACTTCTTTGTACTGGGACTAAAGGTAACGTAAATGCTGAAACCTCCCACATCACTGAGGTGCAAAGGTACAGCAGATATTTACTAGCAGCAGTAATACTCGAGATGTGGACAGAAGCAGCCAGAAGGAAGCCACAAAGCTGCCCACCACTGTGCTGTGAATGCTTGTCAGTGCTCCCTCTGCAGGAGCCAGGGCCTTGCTCCTTCTCTCTGTGAGGCAGGTAAACTTCAGAGAGGCATAAAGGATGGGTGCAAGAGAAAAGCAGAACCCTTTCCATATGTCTGCATTCTGCTTTTCCAGCATCTTCTCAAAAATAGGAAAGAATAACTAGAAGGTATATCCCAAACTCAAAACAACAACAACAAAAGGTATTTTTTTCCTATTTTTGAAAAACTGCTAAGATTTGTTTCCCCCTTCTGTGTCAACTAAAGCATTTTCACCACTTGTTAATGGTGGTGTTGAATATAGAGGTAACATTCAGTTTGAGTTCACATTTGATTGTTAACCTTTTCTCACCTCCCTTGTCATGCAAAATTTTTGGTTTTATAATATGAAAAGCCATTTTAGTATCTGAAGAAAGTAACAAAACTAGGAGGAAATATTTGCTAATCAAGATAAAATCCTGTCACCTTCATTAGCACTAAGAGACTAGGTATTATTTAGTGTGAATAATGACAACAGAATCTCAGCTTGATTTCCAAAGTTGTTCCTGCATAATTTACTCAAAAGATAAATTCCCTAATGAAAGATACTGGATCTACTTTAAATCAACATTATTTCATCTATAATTACTGCCTCAGGAATACCAGACTAACTGCCACTTATCACTGTCAGTGACTTTTGAATTCTTGCTACAACTATGGTATCCCATTGGGTTTGTTTGTCTCCAAGAGAACATGATGTTTCAGGTTTGGCATGGCCCTAAAAAAGGAGAACAAAACCTCTTTTTCCCTAGAAATTTAAATGTCCTCTATGTGCCATTAGAACATAGAGAAGATTAAGTCCATTCATTTCCTCATCGTTATTTCCAACACAATGTACTTCAATTTCCATCTTTAGTTTGTAGAAGCTCTTCAGTTCATTAGTGCTTCCCCTGCTCCGCTCTTTCATCGCTCGTAAGCTGAGTACCCATTATCCACCCCATTTCTCACAAAGTTTGGAAAAGAATATAGATGCTCCGGCTGTCAGAGCTAACCCTCAGTCAAAAATCCCCAAGCTTTCTCATTACGAGAATCTAATCTTTCATTAGGAAACCATTAGGATTAAATGTGCTTATGACTATTAATTTGCAGTTGTTCATTGTGAGCGTTAGGGAAACGACCAGTGATGTGTCTTCATCGAGTGTCCATTGTGGACAAGAAAAGGCTAGACTTTATTGAGTATGACTACAACAACACTTATATGTCCTTTACTTTTATGTCTGTTGCTGTGCAGTGGATGACTCTAGATGCAAGTAAAACAAAAAATAACTGGTTATTGATAGAAGACTTCATTTCCCCTCACTATGGGAAGGCCCTCCAGTTATTATTCATTGAAAGTGCTAAACAAAACCTTCACGGTTGCTTTTAGTAAGCATCCCCATTTCTTTTTATTTTGCATATAGCTAGTACCTTGTGCTAAAATTATAAAAAATAAGAGCAAAACACTTTTTTTTCTTGTCACTTGGTAAATCAAAATGATCAATTACATCATCTGTATGTTAGTGGCAGCTGTAAAAGCTTTCGGTCCTAGAACTGTGCTGGAAATAGCCTCATTCTCAATGGTGGGCAGCAACTGTTTCTTCTAAACAGAAGGCATACAAACATACAAAATACTCTTGGAAAGACCCCACCTCACGAAGCATCTTGTTATTGAATTTGGTCTCAACTAATTGGCAATTTAGACAGTAACTTGTGTCCAAATTCCAGACGCAGCAGAGCCCAGAAACCTACAGGGAGCTGTACCAGGTTGCTGGGACACAGACCAGGTGCCACTGTGCTGACTGCAGCATCCTTCAGAGGTGGCACACACCCTGTCACACACAGTGTGCACAGCCCCCCCCCACGGAAAGGCTACCAGGGCTGTTGGCAGGTACTGAGCACTTGGATGTATCCGCCTCACTGCCTACCACATGTGCAAGACTGTCATTTTGACTTCTGGAATGCATGCAAATGAGAGCACCTCTAACTCTGCACGTGTAAGCAATCACATCTGAGCCCTTTGAATGCAGAAACAATCCTCCTAGCACCTCAAACAGCAGTCAGCATGGCAACCTGCCCTCTATTACCTATTATCTGCAACATTGCAGTGAAATGCTCACATTTTGTGAGATTAAACAGACAATAGGAATTGTAGTCAGATTTCTTCTCTTGCCTGAATAGTCTGTATTTATCTCTAGGCAACAGTAGAGAAGGAAAGCACAGAGAGCTTGCACTGTCATCTGATTTGTGTAACACTTCAGACCCTGTCTTGGAGTGGAATGCAATGTATTGTGATTTGTTTTTTACCCAGAATTAGTTCTGATATACTCAGTCATGCCCTAACTTTCAAGAAAACACAAACCACATCTTTCAGACACGGAGCAAGAGCTCTTACCTTCTCAGCCAAGAGACCTCCAACCGAAAATTAGTTGATTTTCTGCCTTTACAAGCCTGCAGCAAAATCTTCAACCAGATTTTCACACACATACCTGATAGTCCACCGACATCCATCTTCTTCAGGTTCTTTGCCTCCAGAATGACGACAGTCAGTTTGCCAGCAGTAGGCACATAACGGAGGGAGAAGCAGATATCACCCAGCTTTTCTTGCTGTGAAAGCAAACAACACATGATGTTTTACTTTCATGATTTTTTTTACCTTTGAGAAAATGCAATTTTGAAAGCCCCACAGAAAGTTAGCAGGATTACATCTCCGACTTGTACTGCTGAAGAAAACATTCAAATGAACAATACTGAGAAAACTACCACAAACTGTCCAGATTAAATCTGGATAAATCTGGATTGATAACCCCAAGTCTGTTGCAGCAACTATCCTGTATAGGACCAAATGACAAGATATGTGCTGGTCACATACTTCTCACGATTTCACCCCTGACAATAGGGGTCCCACAAGTACTGTTTGCTCTTTAAACTAAGCCAGGAAGTTTTGTTTTCTCCAGGCTGCATTTCAGTGGAAATCTGTTAAGAAACATGCACACACAGCTACTAGGCTGTTTCCTGTGAAACAGTAATATGGATCTTTCTCATCACACTTTGTCACAAAAGCAAAAAGTATAAAAAAATCCACAAAGAACAAAATATTCTGTATAAAAAAAGACTTGTCTCCTCTCTGTCAGAAGAGAAAAAAAAAGGCAGAGAGAGACCATGAAAGGACCCAGTACATCCTTTCTCACATAAGGAACAGCTGGAAGGATTTGGTTTTGCCTTCCAGCCCATCATCTGAGATCCTGCCAAATGCAGCCTTTTGCTATTCATTGCTTAATATTTTCCTAACAGTCCTGGCAAAGAGGGAAAAGCTGAATGATGTTCAGAACTACAGGAACTTTGTTTTAAAAGGATGAATAAGAGATAGGAACTTGCAGATGAGAGAGGGAGGATATTGCTTAGAAATGATGAGTTGGATGATCCAAGCTGCTTTCCTCCTTTCCTTCAAAGTCCACGATATCTCCAGGGGGGATAACAAGGATGTTTTTGAGACAAGAAGGATGAGCTTACACTAAGTAGACCAAGGAAAAAATTTCAGACAGCTTCTCTTTCAAAGGCATTAGTTCTATGGGTTATGCATACTTCCACAATTTATTCTACAGTAGAGCATAAAATACATTTCTATGATCGTATCTCTTTGCTCCCAGTGTTTTCTTAGACACAAACGAGAGCAATTCGCTCACATGCTCATGGATGTAGTGGCTATTTCCTACAGAACAGACAGTCCATGTGCAAAGGACTTTACCTATAAAGTCACAGATTTTAAACTGATTATTTCAATTTGGGACTGAAATCCAGGGATAGTAATGGATTGTTCCCCGCCAGACATCATCTCAGCAATCACCAGTGGTCAGGAAACATGCAGAACAAGCACAGTTACCTGTAGTTAAGAAATGCTCAGACAGAACAAACAAATTAGCTGGCGATGTTAAATGCATGTATTGTATAAAAACGCTGTCAGAATGCACTCGTGCCAGTATCTTGAAAACTCATGGTGTCCTCCTCATCTCAAAAGGATATGGTAGAATTGGGACAGATTTCAAGAAAAGCAGCAGGAATAAGCAAGGATATGACACAGTTTCTGCAGAAGAAATGTGTAAACAGATTAGGACTCTTCAGGTTGCAAAGTGAGTAGCTGGGGAGGAGACCTCTATCTGACCCAGAAGGGCTAGTATGATGTTATTACCTTGTTCAAAAGGACTGACAAAAATATAAAAAAATTTACTCATATCTAGAACAACCCTAGATGTCTTTCAGAACATGGACTGCACTGCCATAAAAGAATTTACTATTCCTCCCTGACTGCATATACTGTCCTAAATCCCAGCATAGACTCAGATCATGAAAATATTGACTTCAGCCATGCAATCTGCACAGCTCATGCCTGGCTTTAGCTGAGCTTCAAACGACACAGTGACAGCAAAACACGCTCCTGTTCACCTGACATTTGGTTTTGCAAGTCCATATTGGATAGTGAAGTTGATCTATCACTTGCAGGTTGTTCAGAATGAAAGAAATCAATTGCTTATTGATTTGTGTTATCATGATCACAGGTCACCCAACCACCTGATGTTCTTCACAGTCACTGCTCTATTACACTGCAGAGTTGTCTTAAATTCGCCTGTGGATTCATGGGGCTCTGAGAAGACTGAAACAAGGCACATCCAAAGCTTATTTTAGTCCCTCCATCTTAGAGGTCTTTGTACCTACATTCTACCCAATATTCAAGGGCTCTGCTTCACCTCCAGATTCATTAGGCAGAGCTTTAGTTGTAGCAGCATAGGAACTTTTGTACCCTTTTAAATCAATAGCATGCTTCTAATTGTTCCTTTCAGTGGATATTTGTAAGGGGTTTTTTAGCTTTTGTTTGTTTCAATTTTTGATTTTTTTAAAAGGTTTGGTGGATTTTTTATTTTTTTTTTGGTAACCTTGTGTTGAGACAAGAGTGCGTTTAGAAAGCATTAAATAGTGTTAGGATTGTTGGTTCTGATCTGAGTGCTTCAGCAGTAGCTGAAGGAAGTACTTTACACTCAACAGCTATTGCCACGGAGACCATCACCTCTCACCAGCATTTCTCCACTTGTAATCATGTTATGTTACTGTGCAAATACTGAAATTGTCTATACTGAAGAGTAATTTTAAGAGGGTGTTTAATGCTTTTTTAGCCTCTTTTAATGTAATTTCAGCTGCAGGAAACACAAAGAAGGCAGCATCACGCAAACGGCCAGTTTTCCATAGATCACCAGGAAGCCATGGGAAATGGCAGCAGATAATTGGCTAATTCCAGTGAATAACCTGAAGAAAAAACGTAGGCACCTCATTAAACATCTCCAGAATCAAGTTTAGTACTTTTTTTTGCCGGCATGAAAATCTATATCAACAGCATTTCTACAATACTTCCTGTACTTGTAACCTTTTCTCTTTGCATGACAGCCACACTTTTTTTTTTTTTTTTTTAATTCAAAAAGTATTTGTCAGGCAAAACACTGGAAGTGGCAGCACTGCAAAGAAGCAAAAAACCCAATCACTAGAGGTGTGGTTTGCAGGAGATAATTACAAACCCCTGCAGGGCTACACAGTACAGATGAGTGCTGCTGGTATGGTGATTATTCCATGGAGATGCCTTATTGTTATTATTAATTTCTTTCAGCCCCGTGTATAAATAATTTATGTTAGTAAATTACTTTGATGGAAGCTGTAAGTTAGTGTTAGAAATTCCAGCTGGGAGGTTCACAGTCATTAACCTATTCATGTATAATGCTTATACCCCAATCAAAAGATTCTCTCCATCTAAGCAACTTCCTAACTTCATTACTTTTAAAGAGGATGCAATGGAGCAGAACATAAATGACAGAGACAGTGCTGCTAACACTTCTTCAACTTAGGAAAGGCTATTTGAAGTCCTGTTGAGAACCTGGACTTTTTAGAGATGACTCTTAAGTAGCTGCTGCCTGCTCTGTGCTCTCCTATTTGTCAGTAATCATCTTTGCCTTGACAGTACACTCTCCTAATGAGCTACAGAGAAAAAATGCTTTTTATGCAGATTACTCTCATTTGTACTGCGGAATCCCTACCAGACATATCTATCTCATTAATATAAACATTCTCTCCATTTTTTGTCGAAGATATTATGAGAAAGTTGATGCTTGCAGTTCTCTTAGTAAAACAATATCAAAATAACAAGCCACAGCACCATATGCTTTTCCCTAATTGGATGTAAGACTCAAAACCAATCAGTATAGGAAGAATATAAACACAGTGAGGTGGGTTTCTAACTTTGGTGCCTGGTTTTGATTGTGAATATTTGCATAAGCCTGAGAGAAACACAGTATGATGTGATCTATGGGCAAAGACCCAAAATAATACCATCTTACCCTAATCAATATTTACAATGAAAGCTCATAATGTTCACTGTATAGTTTTCACAGCAACCAAAATGTTTCAAAACTCTGTGGAGAAAACAGGGACAGCATAAATGTGGGTTATGAGCTAAATTACTGTCTTTCAAATTCAGGAAACCCAGGTAAACTGTAATGACAGAATCTCTAATCCCAATTCCCACACTGATGGACTTCAGACAATTTTAAGGCCACCACATGCTGTCTGCACATCTCAAATCCAACAAATTCCATTTCTTGGCATGTAAGGCTTGAATACACTAAGCCTCAAAAAGTGCCACAATAATACTAGTGACAGAACCACATGGATGCAGAAATTGATGACATAGACTGGTCCCAACTTCAATTAAGCCACAGTAGCAAGTGGGTAGAATTAGCAATTATATACATAGCTGGGATCTAGAATTATGAAAGCATTGCTCCTCCATCCCTATAGAGCAAACAGGAATCACACTGGGGAAGGGCAATACTGGTTTGTTGAGCACCCATTTTTTCTTTAAACATGATATTTTATTGCTACCACAGCTGTCTGACATTACTAGTTCCAAAGGCACTGCATTTTTGATAAATACATGGTTAAAGAACAAAGCAGAAAATTTCAAACCTGCAATAGGTATAATCAGGAAAGGAAGAATCTTTTTCTCTTATATTTGCAAATCAGGGCCCAGATGACCCCCCAATATGCAGATGATTCTGCCACAACCTGGCAAAGGAGTGGGAAGTGAGCAAGAAGCTCCTAGAAGTCAGTTTGTAGAAGCATGCTAGAAATAGATGGTGCAGCAGGGAAAGAAAAGGAAGGAGAAGAAAAGCTGGAGCTAACATGTCATCCCTTATGGCACTTTGAGGACTATCACATGAATATGTAGGCACACCAAGTACCTCAAAGTTTGTGCACTACTTTTGGGATGAAGTACCAAGAGCGGACAGGAGAGGCAAAGGCTTATTGCAGAAGTACCTGTTTCAGACTTGCAAAATGTTATCTATACATCCAGCCAATATAAACCTACGGGCTTTAACAACTATACCATTAATCTGACAAGCAGAGTAATTTCTCTGCTGTCTGGAAGAATTTCACGCCCATGAACACAGCAGCCAAGCTGGAAGTAAATAGGTGCCAAAAGCCTCTGGAGAGAAGGTAGAACCATCTTCATGATTGTTCCTACTGCAACTTTAAAGAAAATATTTTAAACCACTAAAATATGAACAGACAAGTGCCCTACTGCATGATTTCTTACTCTATGATCAGTCTGTGTTTTGTCTTAAAAAATGGAAGTCCAGAATGTATGATCAAAAGTCTCTCCTGTTTGCTTTTACTGACTTTTTCTTTTAGAAGAGTCTTCATAGATTACATCCTCTTCAAATGTGCACACTTGGCCACAAAAGGAAGCCCTTGATAACGTATGTGCAGTTACAAGACATCTAACAAGTAAATCAAGCAGCAAAGTGAAATAGGTTATAGCACGAGATGTTGGAAGGAACATAATTCTCAAGGTAAAGATCCAGAGGGCTCACTTTGGACCCTGTAGAAAAGGGACTAGCAGTGACAACAGGCTAAAGAAGAGATGGAAAAGAGACTGATATTAGGCAAAGAGAAAACAAAAACAGAAGTAAAGGTCTGTGAGGCAAGGTTTAAAAGGGAGAAGTTCTAGGGCAGACAGGGAATAATTTTTCAAATGAAGTGAATTTATTAAAGGTATTGAGAGGTGGTATCTGTAGGCATACAGTCATGCTATAAAGTGTAAGTGAGAAAGAGCCAAAAGAAATGGTTTAATTCCATATTCCTTTTGACTGACTTCCCTACCACAGTCCTACTCTGACTCTTTCTGATACAACTTTTTTATGCCAGCACTACTTTTTACCTTGGCTAAAAAGGAACAGTCCTATCAGGCTCTTTCTCTGGGAAAAAAAAATAAATTATTTTCCCTTCTTTCCCCCCAGCCCCCTCTGAACAGCACTACTCAAAACAGAAATTTGTGACACATTTCTGTCTTCTTAGTGCAATATATATATATTAAAAAACAGTGGATTGCATTTCTTTTAACTGCCATAACTATGTAATATTCCCCAACACAATGGTAAACTGGACTTGAAAGCAATTTGGGCAATAAATTTGAACCAGCCAATGTTATTAAAAAATTAACAAACAAGGTTTTGTCAGCTTCCTCCTTTTAGTCCACTTATTACATTTTTAACTATTTAGAGAGAGTACTGCAATTACTGCTTTCTAAAAACCAGAGAAAATGGAAAGAGAAAACACTGTTGTTATTAGTAGGAAATGACACTTCACAGTCATCAGTTTAAAAGCATCACAATCAGATGCCTCTTACAAAATGAGAAATGCTATGGCCGAAGGCAGCTGAAATCAAAGATTGGCCAAACTGCACTCTTTGATTTCCAGACAAGAGACCATGCTACCAAACATACCAAGTTCTTAATTAAACAAGAAGAAAATAAATTTCCCGAATTCAAAAATAAATGAGAAAGGGAGGAATGAATAAAAAGAATCATATATGGCTGAATCTCATGGCCTGGTTTTCTGTAACTCTTTGCCTACCCACAAATGCTTGCAGCTGGCTGCTCTGCTTTAATGATGGCATGTCCCTCTGTTTTCCCACTTGGCTTCTCCTCCGCTCCTGCCTGGTCATATTTCTAAATGTCACTCACGTCTATGCAGGCCAGTGCACAAAACAAAATTAATTTAACTGAATGGCACATTAATATTATTCCTTTTGACAGCATGGAAAACTTATTAACTACAGTATGTCACAAGGCTAGTCTTCTGGTGAGTAGTTTAAGTACAACATTGAAAGGAAATGTAATACATTTGAAAGATTTTTTTTCTTGGCTTATCAGACATTGTGAGAATTCAAATCACAAAGCTTTTCTCTAATTATTAGAATATTAGATATGCACTGCAGTCACTCTACAGAAAATCACTGTCCTCCTGTGATAGGGTAATAGAAGCCACATCACAGTTCCCTTGCTTGATTTGAAATTTCCTGTAGTATGTATGAGCATCTTAATCCTCAGTTAATGTAGTGTCTACTAGCCAGTGTGTCTTTAGTTTCCAAAGGTGATTGAATTAAAAGCTTTAGACTATGAACTGGAATTACACCATACATCCAAAAATACCTAGGATCAGTAGTCAGTAAAGACCTGCAGTTAAGAATCAAAATAATTAGCAACTTCTAACTTGTAAGAAGTATGACTGCATGTGGTAGTATAAAAAACCTGGCATGAGCAGAGTCCTTGCTACAATAACCATACATTATTGATTACCCCAGGACAGAACAAGCTGATTTGAACAAACCAGTAAAAGTGGGCATGACTGGTATTTGGAATGACCAATCATCTATGGCTGCTGGTAACTACTGCTGAAATTCATTAGCACCAGGGAAAGACTATCTCGCAAAACCAGTGCCTCCATTACTGAAGCCATATAGTACTATGTTTCTTTTTGTTCTGCAAAAACCATAAAGAGAAATTCAGTGGAATTAATGGATTATCTTTACAGGCAGCCATCTTCTCCCCTTTCCTGAAATGTCAACGGACAATAAGACAATAAGACCTACTACTAAGATATTAAATAAATGTTGACTGATGTCCCTTCTCTCCTCTCGTTTGCTGTGGTGCCAGTTCAGCTTCCATGTTCCTCCATAATATCCCCTAGTACTACCTCCAGCTCCCTTTCATGAACCCCAGCACAAACCCCACACAACAGAGTAGCCTCCTCCAAAAATCTTCTGAATTGGCAATTAGGCAAGAGGCAATACATACTGGCATTATTTTAAAACTAGAAGCTGCTGGCTAGCTAGGGGCAGGCCAAACAGAACCTATGATGATCCGCCTCACGTTCAAGGGTTTCCCTGAACAGGGAAAGAATCTGAGGATCCGTCTTTGTTAAGACACTGCATTCCTTTACACTTAAAGAAATTTTCTCACCTTGCTCTCCAACTTTCAGGGCAGCACGCAACACAGTTTTGTACCAAAACCAGCTTGTGCCTTTATTTTCACACAAAGACAACTTAGCCACACAGAAAAGCAAGGATTCCCACTACATTGCAGCAGTGACCTGAAAAGAGCTGCACACCAAGGACTGGCACAGTAAAACGAAAAGGCACTGGATTTGCTAATGGCAAAACCACAGACAGCTGATCTAAGTTGACAGCTGATAGGTGAAGACTTGTAACAAGACTGTTCTCCACCTGTAATTTATCAAGGTGAAGATTTCTTTCATGTAAAATTTCACCCAAGCCAGTGCCTTTTTTTTTCCATTCACTGCTTTTGTGCTATAAGCACAGGTAGGACTAGAAGTCCCTTTCTGTATCGCTGTTTTCCATTTGGAAAGTTTTCTCACGTTGTCCTCTTCTACTGATTTTCGTACTGACGCTTTTTCCCAGAGCACCAGAGCTGCCTAAACACGAGGTGGGGTAAAAGACACACAGCTGGAAAAGAGGCAAGCTGAAAAGCTCAGAAAAGCTCTGGTTCCAGTGCTCTCTAACTTAAGGCAAGTCATCATTATGTAAAATACTCTCTTAGATAATTTCAGTATTTTGGTCTTTGGTTCCACTTGAAATGAAGGAACTAATACATGTCTCCTACTACAATGCCTTACCTTAAATGTCTTAAGTTCAGCATGTTAAATATTTGTGTTCAATTCAAGAATGAGGTCCTTCAAACTAGTGCTACATATTCAAATCTATTGTTGTACCCTTACCAGGCTTATATCCACTTCTTAAACTAAGCATTCAAATGTTTATTTTTATGAAACTACTGAAAGATATTCAAGTGTTGGATAAATATATGTTGGCAAATTCCTCTTTTGTTACTCTACTTCTCCTGACTATTTCACTTGGAAAAAGGCTCAACACATTCTTTAGGAAGACAAGGCAGCTCATCAAAGGTCATCACAGCAATCAGAACCACACACTCGATTGTATTAATCTCTTCAGTAAAAAGAAAGAGTTTATTGCAGTGATCTAAAAATCTAGGAAAGAGGACTGCACTTACCATAAGATCTCTGGCTCAATGATGTTCCTTTTTAATAAAGCTTAGACCACAAGGGAAATAAGGCTGAAACAGTGCTAATGTTATACCTGTCTTACTCAAAAAAGGCCAAATGGGATGAAGGTGGTATCTATCAGTCATTTGTCTTTTATCAAACCCGGATGAAACAAAAGAAGAATTCACAAAAGTTTGTAATAATGTTGATTTAAAGGATATAAAATATTATTAATGTGCAGTCACATTGTTTTATGGACAAAAAAGGTCTTTTCAACTAAAACCAGATTCCCTCTTTGATATGATTGGAAATTTGCTTGATGAAGGAAGCATGCACTTTTTTTTTCTTTTTTCTATTCAAGGTCTACTGCTGTTTTTATAGGTAGGGAAGACATTTTGTTTACAAAGGAGGTAGGTGATATGAAAAATATAACAGTAAATAGTAATGCAACAGGTTGGTCAGAAAGAAAGTGCTTAATGAATTACCTGTAACCAGTCACAAAGAGGATATTTTCATACAGCCAAAGCAAATCTTCTACATTCTAAGACAACTGAAGACTTTTTTTAAGTATCTTCTGAATTAGGAAAGGTATTTTACAAGGCAATACCTCCTGCTGAGGATTCAGGGTCATAAGCTACAGACCATGAACTGCTGGTGTAATGCTGTGCAAAACAATCAACAGTAGACAGGATCAGAAGAGGCTGGTGACTTTGTCTGCATGGCAAAGAAATAAAGTATGCTGCACACAATTCTTGTGTACATAAATTTTTTTTAGATGCTGAAAACTACAGAGACGGTAAAAAGTCATGACTCTTACTAGAAAAATGAAAACCTGATTTTGAAAAACACAAAAGACTAATTTCTGCAGCTTTCTGAAAAGAGGATTGGACATGACTTGATTACAGTGAAAAAGTACTGTGAAGAAGAGCAAGAATCTTGTATTAAATTGCTTGAATCTACGGAAGGGCAAAACAAGAATCAGCAACAGAGCAGAATCCAGTAACATCCAAGTATATTTTTAACATTTTTAAAAGAGATAGAGTATTGCTGAAGCTATAAAAGGATGTGTTATTTTCTTCATCTACTTACGTCTTAAAAGCAGCCAAACTCTTTGGGCTTAAAGACCCTCTAAGAGTTTTCCAGTGGAGGTACAAAGCTGCCTACAACAAACATTGCTGAGGGCTGAGAATCAGAGAGATTCTAGCTCCTTGCTCCAAAACCAAGGAAGGTCTAACTTTCAAGCTTGTAAAGGGGTTTGCTTGTGCCACCCTCCTCCCAACCTGGCACAGGGAGAACACTACTAGCTCCAGGATGCTGCCTGTTTCCTAGACTGATTTAGATTACATGAGATTCTTTGAAATGCTCCTTGATGACCTAGGAGTCCTTCACATTTAGGGCAACTAATACCAACTAATTTAGAGAAATGTCTAAATGAATTGATAGGAAAATAGCACTATTTCTAAACAAAACCAAGGTTTTTTGAAATGGGAGACTTTTTCATGAAAGAAAATTTTAATGTTAGCTAATATAAATGACCCACATGTCATAGAAAACTTGCCTGCTCTAAAACATCACAGAAAATTAATGTTTGTC
>WAAE01041555.1:0-10770 GCA_013400495.1 Nicator chloris | reverse complement strand
AAACATTTTCAAAGACAGATTCTTCTGCTCCAGCACTACAAAGTGCACATGTGAAAGCAATCTTTCTATCTTCTTGTCACTATTAAAAGTCAATATTTAGTACAAATATCGTTTCAGCCAACTTTTTGAGTAATTTGTGCATTCAAGCATCAAATGTTGTCAACTCTATGTAGGCAACACAAAATATGACCACATGTGAAAAAGTCTATTCAGAGATGTTTGTTCATACCACTAAAATAGGAGAAGCTCAGAAGAATTTAACCTGCGTTTGGAACTTGTTTCCATTGTGACTCTTTCTGCAGTTTGGTACACATCCTTCAGCCTTCTCCACATCTTAATTTCCCCTGCTTCCTGTAACTCAAAAGAAGAAATTTGCTTCATGCATTCAGTATTTTGTTTCTGTAGAGAGTCTGCATTTAAAAGGGAATCCATGTTTTTTAAAGAAGATGTGCATCCACACCTTTAGGTCTGTGAAGGTTACCGAGCTGCTTTGATTTATAGATGTTGTGAAATAAATCTTAAATCTCTTGCTTTTCAAGTTTTCTGTGAGCGGCTGAGCTGTGGTTGCTGAAGGTTCCATCCACAGGGTGAGAGATTTAGATGACTAGCCGTGGCTTGTGTGATGGAAGCCAGTTCAGTATTTATAGTTCATGTTTTGAAATTTTAGAATAAAATAACATTGGGGCTGCTTTCAATCCAAACATTTCAGTCTATGTCTTCCTTCCTTTCATCTATTGGCATGCCAACAATTCATTCAATACAAATAAGAGGTTTTGTGCTGTGACTGGACTGTGAGTTTGCCACATTTCTGAAAGGTATCAATGTGGTATGCACTTATATACCCAAAATAGCATATTTCTTCTGCTACAAAAAGATAGCAAGAAAACTAGAAAGCTCAAGTAAGTAAAATAATAAATAATAACCCACATGATCAAATAATTTAAGTTTCCCTTGTTCTATATTTGTTAATATTCTTGTCTCAATCCTCCAAATATGAAGAATGATAGTTATGGAAATGTATGAAATAAGGTGCATATTTAATATCTATTCATTTCTCAAAAAAGAGTTGCAGCATGGCTACCAGAAACATAATAGTTTTCTGTGTAACCTCTTATCGTGGTTGTAAAATTAGGAACTGTCATCACCTGACTAAGAGCAAGAGACACAAATCCAAGAGTTCTAGTGCTATAAAAATGTCAGTGGACTGAATGGCATGAACGTACTACAAGATATTTGTCCACATATATACTAGCCACAAGGATGCAGTCATTGATAGAGGATTTAACTGACAAATTTTAAAGCTAAGACCTGACCTTCTCTTGTTTTCTAGTTAACTCACTGACCTTAAAGTCATTTCATTTGAGGTATAGGACTGACAGTCCCAATTGTGAAGGACAGATGACTTACCTGTAAGTGTCATTTAAGGTTCAAGATACTGTTTTAAAGAGTGTTGCACTGACTTCAGGCACTTCATTCAAATTATGATACTTAAATGCTAAAAGCCCTGCAACTGACATCATAGAATTGGATTCAATAAGCAATGGATACACTTTGAAAGGGTAGAGGACAGTCACGTAAGGATATGGGCAAGAAAGAGAACATTAATTGAAAGGTAAATCCCAAATGGTGATGTGTTCAGACAATGTGTGGAAAATATGACACAGGCTAGATGGACGAAGGAAGGGACCTGAAGGATTTCAGGGACGTGTTGCAGGTTTACAGGTTGGGGGATTTTTTGGTCTTTACAATGCTCCTGTGGAGAGTATTATGAAGCAATGTCTATCAATCCAAAACTTAATTGGCTTTTTGTTTCTGATAGATTATAAATGAAATAACTGTACAAAGCATCATGCTGACAGCAGTCATGATCTGAAAATCTTTACAGTGCTATATATTTTGTTTAGTCCCACAACTAAAGCTAAAGTTTTTCTAAGAAATACAGTCTTGAAGATTTTTCTTTCAAGGTGTTAGTGTCTATGTCCTTGAATATGAGAAAAGAGGAGGATTTAGAAAATACCAGCCCTACAGCAGTCTCCATTTGTAATTATGAGCTATTGCCTGAATCTATTAGCAATGAAGCCACCTGTATGCCCAGTATAAATAGCTTAGAATTTCCTGCAAGGAAATTACATGAAACATCAATAAGAAATGGTATTACATTTTGAGGTCAATATGACTATCATTACTTGGCATTTATCTTTTCCTACTGATATCATGTTTGGCAGCCAGTATCATAGAAGACTAAGGAATTGTTGCTCTGTATTTTGTTTCCGTTGGTGTTAAATTGGCCAGTTCAGTAATGGCAGTCATTCATTCTGCTTGTTTTAGTGGATCCTTGATATTTCATTTTTCTTATCATACACTGTAAAGACAGCAGTACGTAAAGATGGACTAGTGCTGTGATGGTTTCAGAGGCATTAGTCTCTCATCAGGGTCTTGGGATGTAAATGCTTTTGTACACGCTTTAGAAGGCTGCAGGATGAACTTTGCTGCTTCTCTCTGCTATGGAGATGCCTGGTTTTGTCACAAAGACAGGAAAGGAATCTTCCTGCTGCCCTGTGCGGTCTTTTCTGTGCTCTGGCTTTCTCTGATCATGTGGGAAAGGTAGCCTAGGCCTAAGAACCCTCAGCTTACAGTATAGATGGCTACATTTGGTTATATGCAGACTTAATTTCTAGCTTTGTGTTCCTGGCATATAAAGTTTAACAGAATATTAGTTTTGTGATTTCTCAGCCTTTTTTGTAGTCACTGCTGCCTTTGAAGTCACTTTTCAACTATATAATTTAGAAGCAGAAGTTTCAAGTACCTTGATACTGAAATACTTCTCTACACTGAGGAAAACTGATTTGAATACTAGATGTATTTACAAATGTTGGCTTTTTAATGTTGTGTTTATTTCATTTCACTTTCAAATAATAACATGTTCACATAAACTAGTAGAATAAACTTCCTAATTCACAAGTAATATTTACTTCTTATCCCCACATTTCAAAACATTTACAATATGTGTAGCCTCTTTTTCAATAGTATCTTTCACTAAATTTTCTGCATGCTTTCAGCACCATAAACCTACAGGGATTTGAGATATATCTGATGAAACAAGTGATTTCCAGATTCACTGGACATTTAAATAGATTGGTTTTTAAAAATCTTTTTTTTATCCTACAAATTTGAGTCTTAAATTACATATTAAATTACCAAATTTATATGCTATGTAGAAGGCAAAATTTAAATTAACACTGATGTATTATGATGCAAAACATTTAAAGAGTCAATGTCAGTGATGAGGATGAAATGAGAAATGAATGTGCAGACCTTACAACATAACTGTTTTTTATTCAGTTATAGGTGCCCAGCGCAGGAGAAGTCCCAGTGCCCTTGCCATTGAAGTATTTGAATCACATTTGGGAAGTCATATTTTACAGGTAAAAAAAGTGGCTTTTCCAAGAAAAATCAAAATATCTACCTAGTCACATTTCTGCCAATAATTTGAAAAGTATTGTTGTCAGCACTTATATTGATGAGATCTTTTTTGTGCTCATATTTCTTCTATTTTGAAAGTCCATAATCGGAACACCGTTAATGAGAGGGAAGGCAATTGTTATTTTAGCTGGATCACAATATTTTGTTGTTTAGAATTGTTCAGTGGGTGTTTGCTTGCAGAATGCCTTTATGCATTTGTGTGAATGTGTGTACAAACTAGTATGTTGTGTCGGTGATTTGTCTTACCTCATGTATCAATTTAGGGCTGGGGATTTTCCCCCCACTTTGGTTTGTGAGCACTGCTTTTCTCCATGATATCTCAGTTGTCACAATTATGTATCACAAATCTGGGGCAATCTGCAGAGGTTAAAAAAATGAATAGAAGCATGCCTCTTAGGTGTCCTGAGCTGTGGGCTGAAAACTTATTGTCAAACAAGTTTGTCACATGACACAAGTCATCATATTCCAGGAAGACTCAAGTGAAGAACAGTGACCTGATGGAACCATTCTTGTGCATGATTTATTTTGCCAGGGTCACTACGATCTTGCTTAGGTTGAAGTGATCAAACATGGAGTACAAGCAATTAAGAAGAAAATGTGATGTGCTTTGCAGTAAGGCAAACCCAGCACTATGGAAATAAAACCCACAGTCTTTTCCAAGTGTGGCACTGAATAACTGTTCTTATTTAGCAATGTACACAGCTTCTCAATGCAAATATATTGTCTGGTGTATTATCTTTTGAGAGGTACGAGAGAGGTAAATTAGAATATTATCATGAGAAATATTCCACTTAATTTAAAATGATTGAGAGCTATCTCTCTGTACTAACTCAGCTGTGATATTCAAAAGCATTATAGATAATGTCAGAATTTTCACATCTTTATAAAGTAACTAAATGCAGAATAGCAACAAAGATAATTTTAGGAAAACATTAAATTAACTAGTAGAATTAATTTCTCCTTGGAACAAGAATCATGAATGAAATTATTTGCTTAGTTGTGCACTCTTGGCAGAGGTCTAGGTTAAGGTTTTGATTCTGTAAGCAAATACTTTTGTTGTAGTTATTCTGTCAGAGATCTCCACCAGTATCTACAGTACAGTATTTGCATATTAGGCATGAACACTGCTATGCTGTCTCATACATGTAGAAAAAAATGAAGAACTAGCAGTTTTGTGATATTTCAGTTTATGTAATTTGTCAGTATGTTGAGTGTGTAAACATACCATATATCCTAAAGGTGTGGTTTTTACAATATCATTTATAACTTATATGTAAATAAAACCTCATTGAGATTGATTTATTTACACTCTTTAGGTATTAAATATGACTCTTATGGATGAAAATGAAAAAACTTAGGATGGCTGCTTTGAAAGCTACTTGATATTTGAGTTTTTCTCTTACTGTGTATTAAAACACTAAGTGACTTTTATACTTGTTTAAACTAGATTCCACTTATGGGTTGTTGGGATTTGGGGGGTATTTTTGGTTTGTGGTTTTGTTTTTTTTTTTTTAATTTATTTGTGGTAAATTAGGGTGTTTTCAGGTTATAACTTCATCATACTACTACTAAAAAAACCCCTCTATTGCACTTGTACTCAAGACTGAGGATTTTAAATCAAAACTACTATCAGCCTGGTATTGAATATCTGTTGAGGTGTGGCCTTTTCAAAGAAGATGATGCTTTTATCAAAGTACTCCCATGAATCTCTCAGTTGATAATAGGAAGTTCCACTCTGATATTTGCAAGATAGACTGTTGATGATGGATAAAGGACAATATGAATTAATAGTGGTGACAGGTTTATCATGAGATGTTAAGATTTTGTCAAGATTTTAGCAGAGCAGTCAACCCTTGGGAGGAAAACCTGGGTCATACATTCAAATCTACCACTTCTAAACAGATTAGAATGAACTTCATAGTGCCTTGTGGTCTAACAGGTAGGAATATAATCACCAGAAGACAAGACGATTTTTAAAACACCAGTTGGGCAGACTCTGTGTTGAATACAGTTCTAATATATTCTCACCTAGTCTGCTACTCACAAGAAATTATTTTCAAATAAGTATCATGATAAGTATTGTTTGCAGGTGAAGTCAACAACCTTGATTATACCTTGATTTCAGATTCAGGGAATTTTGATTTCAGGGTCTGCTATCGGAAGAATTTGAATTAATAGTTTGTGTAATTGCTTTTCCTATTAATATTTTGAAGACTGGGTTAAGTGTAAGCTCAGAAATTAAGGAGTCTCTAATCTTTTTAATATTTTGATACTTCAGTATTTATTGATAGACAAATATGTATAATACAGTAGATTTTTAAATAGTGGATATAGTTTATTTAAAATGGCATTACAAAAACAGAAATGGAGGTACATCTTGTGATATTTTTACATTTTGAGTGTACAAGCAAGTAACGTCACTCATGTCAAGGTATGTATTATATACCTTAGTCATGTCAATACATATTAAATTCATGTATTTACATATAATGCTTAGTCATTATCGAATGAAGAATGCCTTCATCCATGTTTTTTTTAATTACATTAAGGCATCAAATGTTTAAATATTGCTTAATTGATGATTGATACAGATACTAACAGTTTTCTCCCATATGCAGTTAAATGCAGCAAATAGAAAAGTAAAGCTCTACCTGTCATGAGAAAAAAAAAAAGTAAAAAAAATTATTGATTTTGATCTGAGATAGCATTTGTGCCCAGGGATCATACAGTTAATTCTGTTCCATTAATGGCAGACTTCATCAACTCCAAAAAAATCAACACAGCAAAAAAATCAACACCTTTACATAAATTCAGAGATGAAAAATTGAGTAAAAACCTTGATAAAAGGAAATGTAATACCTCAAAAGGGCTTCATTTGAGTAAGGTTGGATGCTTCTTTGCATTTGTCTTTTGTACAAATCTAGATATAAAAAGAGGCCTATGCTTTGCTTACACATGGAATCCAAGACTCTTGCACATCCATCATTATGAGAGTGATGAGGCACCGGCACAGGTTGCCCAGAGAAGCTGTGGCTGCCCCATCCCTGGGAGTGTCCAAGGCCAGCTTTGATGGGGCTCTGAGCAACCTGGTCTAGTGGAAGGTTCCCTGCCCATGACAGTGGGGTTGGAGCTAGGTGATCTTTAAGTTCCCTTTTAACCCGAATCCATCTAAAATTGTATGATTCTGTGTCAAAAAATCTCCAAGCCACAGTTGATTGCTGGATATCATGCTGAAGAGATTCCCAGAGGTATGTTTGAAGCCAAAGGCACTATCCACTCTGTGCTTGTGGAAAAAAGACACCACAAAAGGTGATTGCTCAAGCGGTATTACATCAGAAGCTTTATGTCAGTGTAATGTCTTTTCAATGTTTTCCAAGTAAAATCACCTGAATTATGTATAGTAGAGTAGGACGTAGTGGAGGAGAAAAGTAGATAATGGCAATATGTTAATTAATTTTTGACAAGATTTTTGATTTGCAAATTATGGACTGTGTTTTTCTTCTCTTGTACATTCTTTTTCTTCTGAAAAGTGGTGTTATAATGAGAATAGATATCTTCTGGTTTTTATTTCTGTATATATATCTGTCTATCAACTAAATCCAGTAAAAAAATTATTTCTGGTACCTACTATTAAAAATTTGGCTTAAATTGGTTGTAAAAATTAGCAAGATTTTCATCAATTTTTCAGGACCTCTGGATTTTTTCTGTAACTTCATTTCTGTTGAGAAGGTGTGAAAAAGGGTCAGTAACCCCAGAGTCGTGTTATAATCAGGAATGATCAGGAAATGTAGAACTAAATATAGAGAAAAGGGAAAGTTAGTGAATATATTTGCATATGCAAATTAGCTTAATTGATACTGCTTGCCTCTACAGGGATTTTTCATTACAAACTGGAGTGCTACATTGTTCAGCTCATATTGAGTAATTTAGTAACTAATGAGACCAGTTTGCACTAATTTGCATATGATAAATGAGCTTAATTGCAGTAAATAACTTGGAGGCATAATTACTTAATTTTCCTGTGTTGCATGGCTTTTAAGTTCACGTATGAACAACTCAAGATAATTTTGCATATTTAAATTAGTTGCTTTTAAAATTCTTGAACAAAAAAGAACACACCTTACAATTTGAACTATAAAACAATTAAAAGTATAAGGTACATTTTTTTTTTAATTAATATTTTGAAAATGTATGTTTCTTCCTTTAAAAACACCAGTGCCTTTTTAAAGACTATTTGGATTCAATCAAAATGGAATAGTTTTAAAGTCAGGCTAGGATGGAAAGATGGTATAAGTAATAATAATAGGAGTGTGTATCTGAACTGTAGTGAGCAGTACGCATTTTGTATTTCTGCATACAAGAGTGATAAGTTTCATAATTGAATTCTTTGCTTCAGCAGTGCCTATTCAACTGTTAAGAAACTCTAACCCTTTCATATAGCATTATGTACACATTACACACACAGTAACTTAGACACTAGTTGTCTTAGATCGTCTGAACCGTCCTACCTCATTCTGTGTGAAGAAATCCTTATATTGGACAGATACTGAAGTGTCAGTGCAACAGAAGGTGTAGCCTTTTCTTTTTTTTATGGGCATGTTCAATTGTGAGCACGGGCACGGACAACTGTTATGATGTAGATTTGTACAATGAGTATCAAAATACAAAAAAACCCAAAGAAACAAACAAACCAAACATAATCCAAAATCAAACTAATTGGAAGACCATAGTTAATTTCTGCCATGTCTCTAAAGTTATTGCACATTAGATAATTTTGCTAGATTTGATAGAATTGAACTACTGAACTAGACAGAGAAAAAAGACAACTACCAATCTCATTTATTCCCATAGCAAGATCTGTTTTGCACCCGTGATTTACAAGTGGATGACAATTACTGAATTCTCCTCTGTTCCATAAAGGTCCCCACCTACCTTCCTAGAAGCTTTTCACAAGCCTTGTTGAATGTTATCTTGGAAATTTTATGAGACTTGCATTTCCCTTTTACTTTGTGTTGGATCTTTCTCTCCTATTAAGTATTTTGTGATGAACAAAGGTCTTTGTAATTGCAGCAGCAGATTCAGTGAGGGAAGAAAAATCAGGTTCCCGTTAACATCCAAGGAAAAACCACCTCAGTGAAAACAATCTGACCCTACAGGTTGTATTCTTCACTGAGGCAAAAGTCACAAACTACAAACGACTTAGCTTGAATGAAGTGGTTAACAATGTGCAGAGGATACCTGTAGTGGATGTCCAGTTGTGTCCAAGATGACCCAACGAAGTAATCTGAAATATGCACAAGGCCTGTAAGCCCTTGTTTTACTTCCTAGAAACCTCTGTATCACCACAGCCTTGATCATGGAATGTCACTCTAGAATGGCAGCAGAGTCTGAGCTACTTGGAAGCTACAAATGGCTCAAATGCTGCAATTTGGCTTTGCCCTATGCAGTGGTCCCAGACTTTCCATGAATGAAAGGCAGTCTTGGTTCACATGCTTCTCACTCCACTGGAAGCCTCTGTTGGTGGATGGAACTTCGTGGAAGATTTAATTGTCTCTACCTTCATCCTGTAGAGAAACCATGCGTTATTAAACCCACTGATGTTATTTTAGCTTTTTTTTATTTAAAATCAACAAATAAGCAAACCACCCACATCCTATAGATGTAAGAAGCCTAATGAATTGTGAACAATTGAATAATGCCTCTCATCCTAAAGTTTGATATTCTTTTTCTGATTTTTTTTTATTAGTGTATCCAACACTATAATACTAAAACTAATTTGAAACTGTACAATTATAACCTGTTTGTCAATTTAGCATACTACTGTGCTTCAGAGAGGGGCCCCTATTACTTGTGAGGTAAATGTGCAGATGAATACAATTTCTGTGGTTTCTAGTGAATCATTCCAGGTGATGCCAGTACCATATAGAGTAGCTGAGTCATTGGTTTGTTTTCTGGAGCATCTCAGAGAAGCTCAAATTTCTCAGGAAAGAGGAAAATTAATGTTTCTTCACTTCAAGTGAGCACTTTAACAATCTTCTGTTTGCAGGTAGCTAGCACCCCATCCACCTGCACTCCTAAAGTGAAGTAAACTTTACCTACAATTGTGCACAAAGGGGCTGATCCCATCCAACTCTTGACCTGTGTAATAGCTGCAAATAACAGATTGAACCATATTTGTGATACTCTCAGAAGTACTCAGGGTCACATGAATGATCAACTGAATACAAACAAAGATTGTTAATATCTCAGTAGTTACAAAATAAAAGGCTTTTTTCCCATCTTCAGCCAGAAAAATTGGAAGCTGTTATCAAGAAAATGTTTTCACATACTCCTCAAGTTAATGCAGTTTTATCATCCAGTTTGTAATTCAATGTTGTCAAATACAGAAGGTGTAAAATGAAAGACCACCTCTGAAGGCAACTTTCATACCATTTCTCTGTTGTCCAAATGGGTCTTGTCCTGCATTTCTGTCACTATTTTTGTGGAATTATAGACATACTTTTTAGAACAATTGTATTCTATCAAGCTTTCTAGACAAAAAGGGGAAAGAATTCACTCTACAGTTTCACTACAGTATTTAATCATGTTTGGAAGATGTTACTATTAATCCATAATAACTAGATTAGAATATAATAAGACAATGACGCCATTCATTTTTTAAAAAATCATTTTGCTGGAGAGTATGTGGGTAAAGTTCTCCATACATTGCAAAGATGTGTGTTAAGGATGCAACCAGTTCAGATTGGGCAAAAATTGTGCAAATGTTTTGTTAAGGCAAATTAGAGAACAGTAAACAGAGCAAGTTATTTACATTTTTGCAGTAGTGAACAATTGTGGATGTTACAAGTGTTGCACACAATTAACAGTGTAATGAAGAAGCAGAACTTTCTCCTGAAGGGAAAAAGGTACCAATACTTTGCCTTGTAAGCCCATTGTTAGTCAGGTATTAAAATCAGGCAAGCAGTATGAATAATCGTAAGTGAATGAGATACAAAGTTCTAAAATTTTTCTTCCCCCACAAATGTTTTGTAAAACTTTGTAGTTTTTTTTTTTAATTAGATAGAGGCAGTAGAAGAAAAAAGAAGTTGACTGGCTAGGCTATAGCTGAGTGGAAGTCTCATTTCTTCCAATATTTGAATTATTATAGGGAGTCCCATCTGACAAGAAAATTTTAAGAGTGGGAAAAGAGACAGGAAAGTGTTGGAACACTATAAAATATTAGGAAGAAGATTTATCTTCTCATTTATTATTTTCAGTCATTCTAAGTATTACATAATGAGGTTCTCT